>CAUYLG010026759.1:0-65087 GCA_963573385.1 Cacajao melanocephalus
GATGGAAATCTCGTTCTGTTGCCTAGGCTGGAGTGCAGTGGCACAATCTTGGTTCACTGCAACCTCCACCTCCCGGGTTCAAATGATTCTCCTGCCTCAGCCTCCCAAGTAGCTGGGACTACAGGTGTGCGCCACCATGCCCAACTAATTTTTGTATTTTTAGTAGAGACAGGGTTTCACCATGTTGACCAGGCTGGTCTCAAACTCCTGCCCTCAGGTGTTCAGCCTGCCTCTTCCTCTGAAACTGCTGGGATTACAGGAGTGAACCACTGCACCCAGCCTATTTTTGAATATTTTTAGCAAGATTTTTGATCAGAGGGTGATATGGTTAGATCACTGTTTTTAGAAGATAAGTCAGGTAGCAATGTACAGTGTGGTTTGGGTGAGTCTCTGGGCTAGGATATTTGTTAAAAGGCATAGCATTGTAGCAATTTAGCAAGAATTGATAGTAACTGGGTGTAGCAGGAGCAGCCGTGGGAAACTGATCTCTCGGACACCGAATACAGGAGGAAGGAGGGTTTATTCAGCCGGGAGCAAGGTGGCATAGTTGCCCAACAGCCAAGCTCCCCTAACAAAGGAAGCTTCCGTCTTTATATAGGCTTATACTTTAGATGTTACACGTGGAAGAATCTTAGGTTTATAGCTTAACATATGAAAAGGGTCTCAGTTTACAGTCTCAGGAATTACATATGAAAAGGGTTTCAGTTTACAGTCTTAGGAATTACATATGAAAAGTGTCTTGGTTTACAGTCTCAGGAATTACACATGAAAAGGGTTTCAGTTTATAGTCTTAGGAATGAAAAGGGGAAGTTGATCTGAGATGCCTGGGTCTCCCTCTTCATGGGCACTTTCATGGTTCTGATATTACTCAGCTTTCTTCTTTTCTCCTTCTCTCTTACTTCATATCAAATCTTCACCTAGAACATTTTCTAGTCTTTATAACTTCATTTCTGAAGGGAGAGTAACCAGTTTATACGACTTAATTTTTTTACATCTTAGGTTTGCTCATTTGTTAAATAAGAAGATAGACTTCGCCAGGCACTGTGGTGTGTGCCTATAGTCTCAGATAACTCAGGAGGCTGAGGATGGAGGATCTCTTGAGTCCAGGAGTTCTGCGCTGTAGTGTGCTATGCCGATCAGGTGTCCGCACTAAGTTTGGCATCAATATGGTGACCTCCTGGGAGCAGGGGACCACCAGGTTGCCTAAGGAGGGGTAAACTGGCCCAGGTTGGAAATGGAGCAGGTCAAAACTCCCATGCTGATCAGTAGTGGGATCACGCCTGTGAATAGCCACTGCACTCCAGCCTGGGCAACATAGCAAGACCCTATCTCTGAAAAAAAAAAAAAAAGAAGAAGAAGATAGGCTGGGCACAGTGACTCATGCCTGAATCCAAGCACTTTGCAGGCCAAGGTGGGTAGATCACCTGAGGTCGGGAGTTCAAGACTAGCCTGACCAACATGGTGAAACACCAACTTTATATTTAAAAAAAAGAAAAGAAGATAGACTTCACTAGACAATTTCCAAGGTCCTTCACACTTTAATGTTGTATGGAAGTACCTTGCCTCCAGTGGAAAACATTAAGAACAACCAGCATTAAGCCAATATAAACCCACAGGTACTCTTATCCCTACTGCAAGAAGTTTTAAAATAGGGAAGGATTAGAGACACAGGCTGTATAGTTGTTAAACCAATGTTATGTTGCACTTCCAAAATGACAACAAAATATACACTTTAAATTTCAGCCTGCAAAATAAATTTCTTTCCTTAATATGGTCTCACATAGAAAATTATTTTTTAAGTTAACAAAAACTGCATTATGACAGCAATATGTATATATATTTTTTGAGACTGAGTTTTGCTCTTGTTGCCCAGGATGGAGTGCAATGGTGCAATCTCGGCTCACTGCAGCCTCCGCCTCCCAGGTCCAAGCGATTCTCCTGCCTCAGCCTTTTGAGTAAGTGGGATTACAGGCACCTGCCACCATGCCCTAGGTATTTTGTATTTTTAGTAGAGACGGGGTTTCTCCATGTTGGTCATGCTGGTCTCAAACTCCTAACCTCAGATGATCCACCTGCCCCGGCCTCCCAAGGTGCTGGGATTACAAGCATGAGCCACTGTGCCCAGCCTGTCCACAATATTGTTAATCGCTTGTATTAGGTCTTTTTCCATTCAAAGTTATGGAAACTCAGGTCACACTCCTTAAGGGGGTGAAAAGTAAAAAGTTCAGAAGTAAAATTAGCTTCAGATATGGGGATTGAGGATCAGATAATATAAGCAAGATTCCATCTCTCTCTCGCCATCCAGCTCTCAGCAGACAACTACACACTGTGCATGATATAAGACTCCAAGACTTATAACCTACCTGCAGGAATAGTGTATCTTCCCTGGTAGCTCTGTAAAAAGATCTCAGGGAAACTGTTAATGGCCTGGCTTGAGTCAAATGGCTTTCCCTGAGTCAAAATCAGTCATTGCGGTTAAATGGGTAGAAGACATTATTGTTAGTGCTGGAGTTGGGAAGAAACTTACCTGACAAGGTCAGCTCCACATTGAAATATGTGCAATGCATTCCTCCTATGAAAGAAGTTTTCTGGGCCAGGCGTGGTGGCTCATGCCTGTAATCCCAGCACTCTGGGAGGCCAAGGCAGGTGGATCACCTGAGGTCGGGAGTTCAAGACCAGCCTGACCAACATGGTGAAACCCTGTCTTTAAAAAAAAAAAAAAAGAAAAAAGACAGAGGTTTTCTGATAGCAGAAGAAGGGGAAAGGCACACATGACAGACAAGACAACAGATGGCCAGTCTATCAATCCTGCCTGGACACTCAACTAAAGAATTACTGACCTGGCCCTAGTTTATGTTTAACAAAGCTATCCAATTCCTAGTGGAGAAAAAGTAGGGATGGTATATTTATTTATGTTTTTAAGCCAGCATCTAAAAAGAAACTGTTCTGCTTTCTAACCCCAGTGAAAATCACTAGTAATGTTCCTACCTATAAATCATGGATTGTATAAAAGCATTATATAATAAAACATATTAATAGGATTATTTTCAAATTCAACATCACAGTAATAAGAAAACAGAATAAACACACCAGTGTCTGCAATATTTTATTATGATAACATTAGAGTGGTAGTTATAAGTCGTCATCATCTCTTAAAAATGCAAGAAAAGAGACGCAATTCATTGTATGATAAAGTGAAGTGAGATGGTTCAAAAACAGTTTCAATTATAAGTGCATCAAAAGTTTTCAGTTTTTAATATTGATCCACCAGTTAGAATTTAATTGCACATGTAAAAAGATTTAAAGCTGTTATTTTGTCCATAATTTCATATGCTCCTATCATAGCTAGTGCTCTAATTAGTTGATCTCTTAAAGCTGCAGCAGTTAGTGATAATTTGTTACTTTGTGTTTTCCATACAACAAGTGCTTGGTGGGCTCTCTCACTTAATGAAACAGTGCTGAAAAACATGATTAATAATATTAATAGTTAAATATTAATTGTTTAACATATATGAAAATTGCTAATAATTATTTGAATTGTCAATTAAGAACATTGCTTTTAACTCCTTAAACATTGTATATCTATGTTTTCAAACCAATTTACCAGACTAAAGTGAGGATGAAATTAATTGGTGAAAAGAATCTATATAAAAGTTTGGCATGGAGCTTGGCACGTAGAAAGTTAATGTTAGCTCCAGCCCATCCCTAGTTTCCTTACAGAAAATTAACAATCAGCATGGTGGCTAACGCCTATAATCCCAGCACTTTGGGAGGCCAAGGTGGGTGGATCACCTGAGGTCGGGAGTTCGAGACCAGCCTGGCCAACATGGAGAAACCCTGTCTCTACTAAAAACATAAAAATTAACCAGGCGTGGTGGCGCTTGCCTGTGATCCCAGCTGCTTGGGAGGCTGAGGCAGGAGAATCACTTGAACCTGGGAGGCGGAGGCTGCAGTGAGCCAAGATTGCACCACTGCACTTCAGCCTGGGCACCAAGAGTGAAACTCTGTCTCAAAAAAGGAGCGGGGGGAGTGGGGAGGGAAAAAATTTAAAAAAGAAGAGAAAAGAAAACAATTCAGACTGATGCCCTTTCCGGCCTCAGCCCACCTGCACCCAGGTGAATAAACAGCCATGTTGCTCACACAAAACCTATTTGCGGGGGCGGGGGGGGTCTCTTCATTCAAAGTACGAGTTTTAACATTTGGTGCCGAAATCCCAGACAGGGGAACTCCTATGGGAGATTAGTCCCCTGTTCCAACTTTCATAAAGAGATCTACCTACCGACCTGGGGTCATCAGACCAACCCACAGATGCACACCACTGGCTATTTTGGTAAACAGTCTCTCTTTTTGCTTTCCCATTCTTTTGTCTTTTCCTTTCCACTTCCTCCCCCTTTCGGTTTCGTCCTTTTTCCACCACAAAGACAAGGAAAATCAGGTAAACCAGGTTCTTCCATGTGGCTCAGGACTGGAAAAATCCTATGTAGGTCACAGATCTGGGGACCCAGTTTTCCCTAGGGGTTTGACTACCATGGAGACGTTCACCCTAGTCACTCGCCCACCAGGCTCATGGCTGATATTGGTGGCAGGTCAACGTAGAGGACGCTCTCTTTGGCCACTCACCAACGAGGAGGTTCAACTCAGGCTCAACTAGGGACGCCTATTAAGTGGCTGGGTTGCTTGCCCATTTTCCTTGTCTTTGCTGCCTTTCCAGAACCATGGGCAATCATCCGTCCTCCAATACTTAACCCAGTCCTATAATCTCACCTGGAGTAACTTAACTGTCATCCTTACTTCTATTCTCACCCCTGAAGAACGCTTATGCATTTTATCATCCAATCAGCCCCTAACATTACAAAAAGGTATAGAAATTAAAATCTGGCCATCAAACCCCACAACAGGAATTAAGCAACCTCACCTTCAAGGTATTCAATAATAGGGAAAAATCTGCCTGGCAGCAGCACATCTCAAAACTACAGATACTTGCCTCTGCCGTAAGACAAACCCCAGCCACACCACCGGCTCATGAAAACTTCATAGCGCCCAGACTGCAGTGTCCAGCCACCGTTCCCGGACCTTGCTTCAAGTGTCGGAAACATGGCCACTGAGCCAAGGAATGCCCGCAGCCTGGGATTCCTCCTAAGCCCTGCCCCATCTGTGTGGGGCCCCCACAGAAAGTCAACTGTCCAACTCATGTTGCTGCTCCCAGAGCTCCTGGAGCTCCAACCCTCAGCTTGGCGGCTGAAGACTAATGCTGCCCAAGCATCTCGAAAGCCCTCTGGACCATCATGGACGCCAAACTTCGGGTAACTCTTATAGTGGAGGGTAAGTCCATCCCCTTCTTAATCAACACAGAGGCCACCCACCTCACACTCCCTTCTTTTCAAGGACCTGTCTCCTTGGCCTCCATAACTGATGCGGGAATTAAGGGCAAGGCCTCCAGGCCTCTCAAAACTCCCCAAGTCTGGTGTGAATTAGGCCAGCATTCCTTTCCACATTCTTTCCTAATCATCCCCACTTGTCTAGTTCCCCTGTTAGGCCAAGATATCCTAGCAAAATTGTCTGCCTCCTTGACTATTCCTGGGCTACAGCCACACCTCATTGCCACCCTCCTCCCCAAAACCGTACCTCCCCTTATGTGCCCCTACCTTAACCCTAGGGTGTGGGACACCGCCTTCCTATCCATTGCTATGAGTCACTCATCCTTCATCATTCCCTTAAAACCTAACCACCCTTACCCTGCCCAGTACCCTATCCCACAACAGGCTTTAAAAGATGTAAAGCCTATTATCACCCGTCTATTGCAACATGCCCTTTTATTCACCCTCCTGCTTCTTCAGCATCTATACTCAAAGGGGTATCATGTATCCCCTTCCAAAGCCCAAATTTCTTCCCCTGTCCTAGCTGTCCAAAAAACCAGGCAAACTCTACAGGCTAGTCCAAGAACTCTGCCTCATCAATCAGATTTTACTTCCCATCCACCTGGTTGTACCAAACCCCTATACCCTCCTATCTCCCATACTCCCTTCCACAACTCACTATTCTGTTCTTAACCTCAAAAACGCTTCTTCTAAAGCCCACATTTCTTCCCCTTCTGTTATAATCTTTCGCCAGCATACACGCGCTCTCCCTGCCAACCGTATCCAGTTAATTTCCCAAACCCCAACCCCATCCACTAAACAACAGCTTCTCTCCTTCCTAGGCATTATAGAATACTTTTGCATCTGAATACCAGGTTTTTTCCCGTAACCAAACAACTTTATAAACCTACAAAAGGAAACTTAGCTGATCCCATAAACCAAAATTTTTTCCCCCATTTGGTCGCTAAAGAAGGCCTTAGAGGCAGCCCCTACACTAGCACTCTCCAACTCCTCTCAACCCTTCTCTCTCTAAACAGCAGAAATCAAAGGCTGTGCTATTGGAATTCTTACACAGGAGCCAGGCCCACAGCCTGCAGCCTTTGTATCCAGGCAACTTAACCTCACAGTCCTGGACTGGCCCTCATGACTACGAGTGGCAGCAGCTGCCGCCCTAATACTCTTAGAATCCCTCAAAATCACAGGCTATGTCCCACTTACCCTCTATAGCTCTCACAACCTCCAAAGTTTCCTCTTTGCACCTCACACACTTACTTTCAGCCCCTCACCGTCTCCAGCTTTATGCAGTCGCCCCTACTACTTAAACCATACCTCAAAAAGTTTCTATTATTTTCTGTCTAACTGTAATCAAATTCACTGTACTCATTTACTTTTACATGCCCTGCTTTTGTTTAAGTTGTTGGTTTACACTTTCCCTCCAGGCAATTACAGCTAATATTTCACTCTTAATATGGCGTTCTCCGCTCATACCCAATCTTGTTACTAAAAGTAGGTAGTTGCTTATAAATACCACCCGCTTCCTCATACAACATGAAAACAAAAGCTCTCCCTCCACACCATTACCCTACCAAGCCCTGCTACTACCTTTAATAGCCACAGCCCTTGCTGGCTCCCTTGGCATTCGGGTCCAAAGATCCAGCCCCCTCAGAACACTTTCTCACCTTTTCACTTTACACTTCTAGTTCTGTCTAAGCCAAGGAACTTTTTTTCCTCTGTGGTTCTTCTTCTTCTTCTTCTTCTTTTTTTTTTTTTTTTGGCACTCAGAAAATGATTCGGTTCCAATGCAAGTGGTTCTTCTTACATCTGCCTTCCTACCAACTAGACAGGCACTTGTACCCTAGTTTTCCTTACTCCCAAAATTCAGTTTGCTAATGGGGACAAAAGCCTCCCTGTTCCTCTTGTGGTCCCAACAAAACACAAGTGGCTCATTCCGTTAATCCCCTTACTTGTAGGGTTAAAAATTACTACTGCACTTGGCACAGGCCTTACCACATCAATCGGCACCTTCCGTAGCCTCTCTAATAATTTCTCTGCCATCATTGGAAAATTAACTCCATCATTATCCCTCCTTCAAGCTCAAGTAGATTCCCTAGCTGCAGTTGTCCTCCAAAACCGCAGAGGTCTTAATTTACTGACTGCTAAAAAGGTCTTGGCCTGTTCCTAAATAAAGAAAGCTGTTTTTATGTAAACCAGCCTGGCCTTGTGTCTAATGCCATCAATAAATTAAAAGAGCCCAAAGCTCATTAATCAGACAAATGGTTATTCTGGACCTGGCTGGACACTCTCTAACTGGAGTCATGGCTTCTTCCAATCCTTAGTCCTCTAATACTGTCTTTCTCCTTTTCTTATTTGAACCCTGTGTTTTTCCAATTAATCTCTCAATTCCTACAAAATTGTATACAAACAATAACCAATCAGTCAATAAGACAAATACTCCTTCTAACAACCCCACAATATCACCCCTTTCCCTGAAATCTCCCAGCAGTCTAAATTCTTTCCCATTTTTAGGTTTCTTCACCCACCCCCAGTCCTGCTTGAAGAAGGCTTGAGAAACAACTTCACTCCCTACCCCCCAAAACCTGTTATCACCCCCCTTCTCTAATTCTTTCTCTCTATATATAAAAAGACAGGAATGTCAAGCCTCCATGTGTGTTGTACTGGAGCGAGCATAGAAAGTCAACACCAAGACAAAAGTATGCCAAATTGCAGGGTCTTTATTGCCAGTGGCCACGGAGGACTCACATCTCTCCAACTCGTGGCCCCCAAAGGAGGATGTCAAGACCTTTTATGCCCGTAAACCACTCGGGGGCTAGGGTGAGGGTTGGGGGTGGGGGTGAGGGGCTTCAGACATTCCAAGGGCCAGTGGACTTTGGACATTCTGTAAACTACCTCCTGAGCGGGGGGTGAGGTTGAGGGGCTTCGGACATTCCGATTGTTATTTAAGTGGTTCACAGAAGTCAAGATTAGCTTTAGTTTACACATTACCTGGGTAGGGTGGAAATTACAGACCTTAGTTACTTATTACAAGTCACAGGGGCCAAGATGGCATGGGTTTGGACTGCTTGCCTGTTCACATTAGGGTTACAGAGAGCAGTTTCAACAGAAAGCCAAGGTATGGTTGAGGTATACAGTTTTGTGGAGCTTTTACCATGTCACATGTGCAAGCCTGGACCCAGAAATTCTGAAGTCCCCTGCCTGCCTGGGCTGATTATCCTCCACCCCTGACCTGTGTTTGCCATTAAGGAGCTTCCCCCAGATATAAAACTCTTCCCACCCTGCCATCTTAACTGTTATTATGATAATATGATAATGTGAATACTCCTCACCCCACCCTGCCATCTCAACTGTTCTTGCTGGGTGAATATCTCTCTGCCCCACCCTACCACCTCAACTACTCTTACACCTTATCCCACCCGCCATTGTAACTGAACTTATGGTAACGTATACACCTTGCCCCTAGCCCCATCACTGTAACTTATCTTACTCTGTAACTTTCCACTGCCCACCCCAAACCTATAAAACCAACTCCTATCCCACCGCCCTTCACTGACGCCCTTTTCGGCCTCAGCCCACCTGCACCCAGGTGAATAAACAGCCATGTTGCTCACACATACACACATCAATTACATTCAGTTCTCAAGACCTCAAAATCATAATTGTGGGTTATTTCCAGTAAACCGGTATATTACTGCTACTATACTACATGCTTTATAGCTTGATCTCACTTCATTCTCATGACAATTGTCCTAGTCATTACCAGTGAAGAAACGAGGTCACCAAGAAGTTAAAGACTTGCCAAAGGTCACAAAGCCAGTTGTGATTAAAAGTCAGTCTGTCCTCATAGTGCTTGTTCTTTATTATGCTAAATAGCCTTCCAACATGGATCACAAACATGTAATAAACTAAAACCAGCTTTCTACAGCAAAGTAGAGATTATGTTAATATGAATGTTTCAAAACCATGCAATATCAACATGATATAAATCTGAATTAGAATAAACTTGTACCAAATGCTGTCATTTATACATACCTCTTTGTAGGTATATCAGTTTCTGAGTTTGCCAGGTTTAGTTTTTGACATAAAAATTCAAAATTGGTTTCAGTGATGTTGTTGGCAACTATCTTGAATATCTTCTCTAAGACTTTCTCTATGTTTGGACATAAAATAAAATGTATATATTTTGAAAAAGATAATCTATTTTGAGTTAATATTATATCTAGTTTTCTTATTTCTGTGCTTCTATGAAATGTATATGTTAAGTAAAATTGAAAATGACAGTGCTGGCTGGGCACAGTGGATCACGCCCGTAATCCAGCACTTTGGGAGGCTGAGGTTGGGGGGATAACCTGAGGTCAGGAGTTCAAGACCAGCCTGGCCAACATGGCAAAACCTTGTCTCTAGTGAAAATATAAAAATTAGCCAGGTGTGGTGGTGTGTGCCTGTAATCCCAGCTACTCAGGAGGCTGAGGCAGGAGAATCACTTGAACCTGGGAGGAGGAGGTTGCAGTGAGCTGGGACCACACCACTGTACTTTATCCTGGGCAACAGAGCAAGACTCTGTCTCAAAAAAAAAGAAAAAAAAAAAAGACAATGACAATGCAGATCTAAAATATGACTGAAATTTGAAACATATGTTCCATTTTTTCTAAAATCCGAAAAATCCAACATTTAAAATGGCCATTTTAAAGACTATTTATAAGGAACTTTAAAGTGATTCCCAAGCCCTTTAATTTCTTCAGGATTTGAAATGCATTTGACTTCTTCCTTCAATTCTGGCTTTTTTATGGGTATGGGTATGTTTTGTTTTGTTTGGTGGAGAATGTGGGCAACAATTTTATGTGCTTCTTTATGTACCGACTTGAGAAACTAAGTTCACATCTACTATAAATATGGTGTATATATGCATATTTTATATTCAAGTCAATTATTTAATACATTGGCTGAGCAATTAGTGATTTAGTTTTTTTAATTAAAACTTCCAGGTAACTTGAACGAGATCCATTTTTTCTTGAGAAAGGTACTGGGAGTTTTTTCTTTTCTTTTATTTTCTTTTGAGACAGGGTCTCACTCTGTCGCTTAGACTGGAGTGCAGTGGCATAATCACAGGTCACCACAGCCTCGACCTCCCGGGCTCAAGCGACTCTCCCACTTCACCCCACTAAGTAGCTAGGACCATAGGCATGCACCACCATGCCTGGCTAATTTATTATTTTTAATTTTTATTTATTTACTTATTTTGAGACAGAGTCTGGCTCTGTCACCCAGGCTAGAGTATAGTTTCGGAATCTCGTCTCACTGCAATCTCCACCACTGGATTAGCTGGAACTACAGGCACCTCCTGATGAGCAATTCTCGTGCCTCAGCATCCTGAGTAGCTGGAACTACAGGCGTGTGCCACCACGCCTGGCTAATTTTTGTATTTTTAGTAGAGATGGGGTTTTGCCATGTTGGCCAGGCCAGTCTCGACCTCCTGGCTTCAAGAGATCTGCCCACCTCGGTTTTTTAAATTTTTTGTAGAGAGCGAGTCTCGTTATACTTGATCTTAGCCAAAAGGCCGAGAAGCAATAGGGTCTCACTATATTGCCCAAGCTTGTCTCAAACTCTGGGGCACAAGTGATCCTCCTGCCTTGGCCTTCCAAAGTCCTGGAACTACAGGCATGAGCCACTACCCTCAGTCCGTGAGAATTTTCAGAACTCAAGATGTATCATCCCCCATGTTCATCTCAAATATGTTCTATTTAAAACAATTTTATATATACTCCCTCAGGCTATATTTCATGCTACTGATATATATATAATTCAAATCTTCTAAGTAAAAGTTTAAGAAAAAGGCTCCATTTGTTAATTGCAGAATAAAATCAGCATCTCCCATGCTGACTTCTCTCTGCCCTCACTGGATGCCAAGCCTGCAGTATGAAGGCTTCTTGGTCATAGGGAAAGGAGATAAATGGCTGAGATTTTGAGAACTCTCTTAAACCAGTCTCCCTTCTCTAAAAGCACTGTACCTGACAGAAATACTTTATGCCTCCTAGAAAACCCTAAAATTTTTATTTTATAGAAATAGAATTACCATAAAAGATCCCTTTTTATAGTAATAATTAGGACAATCAACTTGCACAGTAACTTTAAAAAGACAGCTACTGTGGCTTTTAATTTTATATTTTAAGTTCCTTTATCAATGAAGCCCAAGTCTTGCAAAAGCTTCTAAATGACCGCCATGTATATGGATGTATATTGTGACTTTAAGGACTAAGCGATTTTTTGTGACTATCTCACTATGAAATTATGTTAGTACAAGCTCCTGATTATGTAGACAAGGTACATGATAGAATGATCTGAGAGGACAGTTTTGGGTATTCCATTTCCCCAAATCTGGATCAATACTGATTGGTCTCTTGCATTAAATTAGAGGACCAAAATCCATATTCACTCTGACTAGTGATGACAAGTGGCAAATCAGAGTCCTAGTTGGAAAAGCCTAACTGTTGAGAACCCAGCCCCAGGGAAAGAACTGGACAGTGAAGATTCCCTCCCAGACACTTGAAACCAGTCTCCATCTAGTCCATTTTAAAGAAAAAGGGCCTGCTCTCAGAAATAATCAAACACACAATGAAGGTGTCAAGGACAGATGGGATAAAGACTGTCTGAAGATTTCAGACAGATGTTCATAGTGTGCCAAAGACTGACTGGCATCAGTGGAATGGCTCCATGGACTTCCCTCAGGGCCAAATGTCTTATTTATTTATTTATTCTTAAAAATGGAAACAAGATCTCACTATGTTGCCCAGGCTGGTCTTGAACTTCTGAGCTCAAGTGATCCTCCTGCCTTGGCCTCTCAAAGTGTTAGGATTACAGGCGTGAGCCACCACACCCAGCTTCAAATGTCTTTGAGAACAACTTCATTTGGTAGAACAGATCAGAACTGACAGATTTGTGTGTGGATTTTGAGTTTGGTCACAACCTCAATGAAACACCTATTGAAAGCCATTAAGGTCAATGGGTAAGAAGCAGCCCACCCCTCCACTTGGAATTGCCTGTTTTCAGTGACTCAATTTGTATGGACCTGGATTAAATAATCTGAATTATCAAAACCAATTTCTAACCTTCAGAAAAGAAAGATGATAAATATATTCATATCTCTGCCAGATTGAAAGCCTCCAATTAAAGCAAACCATCTTTTAATTCATATCAGATAGTGTCTTGTGGCCAGGTGTGGTGGCTCACGCCTGTAATCTCAACACTGGGAGGCCAAGACAGGAGAATTGCTTGAACTCAGGAATTCAAGACTAGCCTGGGCAACATAGTGAGACCCCGTCTCTACTAAAAAAAAAATTAAAAATTAGCCAGGTGCGATAACACACACTTGTAGTCCCTGCTCCTCAGGAGGCTGAGGTGGGAAGATTGCTTGAGCCCAGGAGTCCAAGGCTACAGTGAGTTGTGATCATGCCACTGCAGTCCAGCCTGGGTGTCAGAGTGAGACCCTATCTCAAAAAAAAATTAAATTAAATTAAATTAAATTGAAAAAGAAAGGACTTGTAAGATAGTCAATTACCCATCACCTACCATCTCTTTCATCTGCTCTCTGTAGATAGCGGGCAATAGTATACAACTGTTTTCCTTTACAGATTTCCATTGGAGGTCTCAGCAAAGGGTTGTCATCAAAATTTATCTCCTTCAGTGAAAAAAGATTGTAGATATCACTAGGTAGAGCTGTCAGATTATTTCCTAGTAGAAAAAAAATTAGAATTGAATTACATCTTTCTATAAAAGAAAACTGTGGGGGTAAATAATATCTATTATGTCTTGCTGGCAAAGTACCAGAGGCCACTCACTATGCCAGCAGGTCATAAATTATTTCTGATGTCCACATGCTAAGAGCAAAAAAAGAATGTTTATAGAAACAGAGCTGTGGCTCGTTTCTTTCCTAGGGGTGGCAAAATGAGACAGAGAGTATCCTCTTTTAATACAGCGAAGAACTTTATAGAGTAGATGTGATGGTAATTTTTAAACTAAACTGTTTATTCAGCATACTTTTAGATTTACAGAAATGTTGCAGAGATTGTAGCAAGTTCTTGTGTGTTCCTCATCTAGTTTTAGTTTCTCCTAATGTTATCTCACATTATCATATTACATTTGTTTAAACTAAGAAACCAATATTGATACATTACTACTAAATATACTCCAGACTTTTTTAGATTCATTAGTTTTTCCATCAGTGTCCTTTTTCTGTTTCAGGAAATCTCACTGCATACAGTTATGTCTCGTTAGTCTCTTCTGGTCTGTGACAGTTTCTCAATCTTTCCTTGTTTTTCATGACCTTGACAGTTTTTTGGGGTGTTTGTTTTTTGAGATGGAGATTTGCTCTTGTTGCCCAGGCTGGAGTGCAATGGTGTGATCTCAGCTCACTGCCACCTCCACCTCCTGGGTTCAAGCGATTCTCCTGTCTTAGCCTCCTGAGTAGCTGAGATTATAGGCATGTGCCACCACACCCAGGTAATTTTGTATTTTTAGTAGAGATAGGATTTCTCCATGTTGATCAGGCTGGTCTCGAACTCCTGACCTCAGGTGATCCCCCCACCTCAGCCTCCCAAAGTCCTGGGATTACAGGCGTGAGCCACTGTGCCTGGCCTACCTTGACAGTTTTAAGAAGTACTGGTTAGGAATTTTGTAGAATGTACCATAATTTGGATTTGTCTGATATGTTCTCATTATTAGACTGGGGTTATGGGTTTTTGGAAAGAATACCATAGAGGTGAAGTACATTTATCACATTATACCAGAGATATCTCATATCCACATGACATCACTAATTATGTTAAATTTTATTTCTTGCATAACATATTCTCTGCCAGCATTCTCCAAGATAATGTTATAATTTTTTTCCTTTCCATACTCTATTTTTTGGAAGGAAGTCATTAAGACTAAGACTATTTTGTTTTGGTTATTGTAATGCTTTGCCTTGTAAATGACTCCATGTAAGATATTGGAGTATTATAGGGTGTAGGAGAAGTATCAGGGGAGCCAATAGAGAAGGAAATGCAGAGAGAACGCTGACCTGAGGTTGTATAGGAGTGTGTAGAGGAAGAGGTGAAGTTGGATTGGGAAAGGGAAGAAATACTGAATGACTGGGTATAGGCAGAGAAGACAGAAAAGAAATGAAAATATGTTCAGGCTCTCCTGCTCTTTCAAGTCAGGAACTGGACCTTATACTTTGCTCTCATTTTCTGTACCTAGGACAGTCATTTCCTTCTAATGGTCACTTAATATATTATGTTTACTCTTTGCCAATCTGTATCTTGTCAGGTTGCAACTCAGACATTAATACTCTACTTATTGATTATGCATTCTGTATCTTGTCAGCAAAATTTACAACTCAGACATCAATACTTTACATTTGATTATGCTTATTGATTATGCTCAACACTTACCACTCAGGTTTAGTTGCTGGAGATCATTTAAAGATAGCAAAGATGGTGGAAGATTACTTATTTGATTGTTGTGTGCATGTAAACAAACCAAATTTCTCAATTCTCCTATATTTCTTGGAATCTCTCTGATTGCATTATTTGAGATATCAAGTTCTTTAAGTTGAGTCATATTAGATAGCTCTCCTGGAAGTATAGTTAACTGTAACAAAGATTAAACAATTATACTTTTATAAATACATATTTACATGACTAAAACTTTTTCTAAAATCAAATGAAAGAGTTTTGTCTGTTGCTTTCGTCTTAAAAAGGAGATTTTTTTTTTTTTTAAGACAGAGTCTTGCCCTGTCACCCAGGCTGGAGTGCAATGCACGATCTCAGCTCACTGCAACCTCCACCTCCTGGGTTCAAGTGATTCTCCTGCCTCAGCCTCCTGAGTAGCTGGGATCACAGACATGTGCCACCACACCAGACTAATTTTTGTATTTTTCATAGAGATGGGGTTTCACCATCCCTTGGTCTTGAACTCCTGACCTCGTGATCCACCCTCCTCAGCCTCCCAAAGTGCTGGGATTACAGGTGTGAGCCACCATGCCCAGCCCAAAAAGGAGATATTTTTATTATGTCACAAATTCTTTGTGACTGACTCTCCCTTCTAGCTAAAACCCACAAGATACTGTGTGACATCCAAGTACCTACCCGATCTGCCAGTGCTTCTAATTCAACCCTGTGGCTTGGTACCCACTTTGCTTACATTTGTATCATTCAGCGTTCATTGCCTCTTTATCCCTTTCTCCTCTCCCTAGATCTGGCCTTGGTGTGACTTCTTTCCCACCCCCTAGAAGTTCCAACTACTCCATCCCTCATTTGATCTCTTTATTCCTAGTCCTTTTTTGTTTTTTGTTTTTGTTTTTGTTTTGAGATGGAGATCTCGCTCTGTCACCCAGGCTGGAGTGCAGTGGTGTGATCTCAGCTCACTGCAACTTCCACCTCCCAGGTTCAGGCTATTCTCCTTCCTCAGCCTCCCGAGTAGCTGGGATCACAGCTAATTTTTGTTTTTTCAGTAGAATGGGGTTTCGCCATGGTGGCCAGCTTGTCTCGAACTCCTGACCTCAGGTGATCCTCCCATCTCTGCCTCCCAAAGTGCTGGTATTACAGGTGTAAGCCAAGTCGCCAGGCTCCATTGCTCTTTATTCATCTTTTTTGTGTGTTTTTTTAGATTTCTAAATGACATGATGTACGTTTTATGCTTTTTATATGTGTTCCCAAGCACAAAATGCATTTTGACTAAATGTTTAGTAATGGAGTCACAGTTTGGCAACATGACCTTAAATAAAAATTTCTACTACAAAAAGTGTTGCAAAATTGCAGGAATTAAAATATTCTGTTAAGATGAAGAAAAATATTCTGTTAAAATGTTCTGTTAAGATATATTCTGTTAAGATGAAGAAGAAATATACATATTTAGAGAAAATAGGGCCATTATGAGTGGCTTTTGAAATAAAGGAAGTTCTATGAACAAAAGAATTTTGAATCTATAGGCACCTCTGAAATAACTAAACAACAAGGTACATACTGGATGTTGTGCTCATTGTTCTTCCAGGTATGTAAGAAGCATAGGAAATAGTCTCCAACTTCACAGAGATTAAAATTTATTTCAGGGAACAGAATATATCCATATGAAAAAATCAGGAAATAGAATGAAGCAATAGGTAATCCAATGCCAAAATAATACAATTAATAACTGATGAATGAAAGTTTAGAAAAGGTACATTACTACAAATCAGAGAACTAAAGTAAACCTTCATGTAAAAAGTAGAGCTTGAATAGCCTCTTAAGAATGAATAGGGGGCCGGGCTCAGTGGCTCACACCTGTAATCCCAGCACTTTGGAAGGCTGAGGCAGGTGGATAATAGGAGTTCGAGACCAGCCTGCCCAACATGGTGAAACCCCGTCTCTACTAAAAATACAAATATTAGCTGGATGTGGTGGTGGGCGCCTGTAATCCCAGCTACTTGGGAGCCTGACGCAGGGGAATCACTTGAACTTGGGAGGCAGAGGTTGCAGTGAGCCAAGATAGCACCACTGCCCTTCAGCCTGGGCAACAGAGTGAGACTCAGTCTCAAAAATAGATAAATAAATAAATAGAATAGGATTAGGAAAATGTTACAGAACACTTAAGACAAGATAAATTTCATGCATGATAATGGCCAGTGAGAAGCTGGCCAGCAAAGAAAGGTGATACAAAGCAGAGAGAGATTTGCTTGGATAAGGAATATGGAACCAGGCTATGGCAAGACTTGAGAGCCAGGCCTATGAAGTAGGTCAGATCAAGACAGGTAGGCAGGTTCATTATTTGACATTCATTGAAACAAATATATATATATTTTTTTTACAAGGGTCTGAAGCCTCAGAAACAAATATTCTTTAATTACCTTCTCAACATTTACTAGAGGTGGTGTCTGAGAGCTGTGTGATGACAGAATTACTATAGAAGGAAAGTTCCTGTTGGGTATCCTTCCCTTAGCAAAATAAAAGCCCTACGATTAACCTGACTCATCTTCAGATGACTGTTTAGTGACCATCTGCTATTATATAAATTAATTATTTGGGCATTTCATTTCCACCCCAAGGGGGTTGTCAAGTGATATTTTCAACTACATGAGATATTCTTTTTGACAGGAGTTATTGTAAATCATTTTTTCCAACTCATGACCTTTGCAATGATGTTGCAAAGATGTGGACTGTTCCCTTGGGCAGCCATTCACTTTGGGTAGGCAACAGATAGGCAATTTGGATTCCTGACAGGCAAGTATGATACATGGAGAACAGTCCTCTGCAATGAAATCTGACAGTTTTGATAAGGCTTGCTAAAGGGAGGAGGCTCCTGGCATAAATTGATGCATGAAGTGAGTGATACCCAAGGACCAGGTTGTAGACAGTGACACTGGAAAGTGAGGGAGATAATCCAACAGCTTTTTCAGAGGAAAAATGATACAATTTTGGTATAATATGAGGTATAACTGATGATGGAAAAAGAACAAGAATGATTTCGTGAGTTTTAGCCTGGCAGGTTTAAAAGAAAAACTGGCATCACAAACAGAAATGGTGAAGTTTCAAAAGGAGATGGAAGAAAAATGAATTGACTTTGAAGTTATATTGAGTGTGTGACCACAAAAGAATAGAACATGTATAATTTCCAGGAAAAAAAAATGTGGGAACTATGGGACTATAGCACTGATATGAGATCAGTTCTAGTTATGTAGACTTTGGGATAATCTGCATGTAAGTGACTAGCAGGTATGGTGAGAAAGGACTTAATAAAAAAGAGAAAGTTAAGGACATAACATTGGAGATACCAACAGTTATCTTACAAGAGGAGAAAGTGAGATGATTATGAATCAGAAAATGAATTAACTGATGGCTATATAACAGAACTTAAAAGTGTCTTTTCATACAAAATCAACTTTTAAACACAAGGTGTATCATTATTCATTCCATCTGCTTAAGCAAGTATTCCCCGGAATAGCTTTTCTGGAAATGTATTATATGATACATGTCATGTTAAAAATGGTCAAATAAGTTTGGGAATATGGGTTAAATAGAGACAAACTGGTTTCTTTTCTTCAAAGCTTTTAATAGATCAGTATTCATTGTTATTCTTTAAGAGAAAAACCTAGTGCTTCTTAAAACGATTTGATCATAGACACTGCTCTTTTCCTCCCTTTTCTTTGAGCAGATGCTCATGGGACTAGGGCTTTTAGGAGTAGACTTTGGGTAGTCTTGTCTTAGATAATAGCTGTGTTCTTTTCTTTTGTTTACTAAGATCTTCATATAAATCAGTAATATTTTCTTTTCTTTTTTTCTTGAGCCAGAGTCATGCTCTGTTGCCAGTCTGGAGTGCAGTGGCACGATCTCGGCTCACTGCAACCTCTGCCTCCCCGGTTAAAGCGATTCTCCTGCCTCAGCCTCCCGAGTAGTTGGGACTACAGGTGTGTGCCACCATGCCTGGCTAATTTTTGTATTTTTAATAGAGACAGGGTTTCACCATGTTGTCTGGGCTGGTCTCTAACTCCTGATCTCGTGATCCACCTTGCCTGGGCCTCCCAAAGTGCTGGGATTACATGTGTCAGCCACCACACCCGGCTGATTTTTTTTTTTTTTTTTTTTAAGACAGAGTCTTGCTCTGTCCAGAAGGCTGGAGAGCAATGGTGTGATCTCGGCTCACTGCAACCTCCACCTCCTGAGTTCAAGCAATCCTCCTGCCTCAGCCTCCTGAGTAGCTGGGATTATAGGTGCCTGCCACCATGTCCGGCTAATTTTTGTGTTTTTAGTAGAGACAGGGTTTCATCATGTTGGTCAGGTTGGTCTCGAACTCCTGATCTCAGGTGATCCACCTGCCTCAGCCTCCAAAGGTGCTGGGATTACAGGTGTGAGCCACCAAATGTTTTAATTTTTAAAAAATTATTTCCATAAAATTTACTCTTATAGTTTCAGTAAGATAAAATGCTAAACTCTAAAAATGTTAATTCTCATTGATCTAGCAATTCTTAAGGGAAAATTTCCTAAGGAAATAGTCTAAAATATGAAAAAGACTGTATTTATGGAAAAATTCATCACAGCATTATTATGAAGAAAAATTTTAGCATTCATAAATGCACAACAAGAGGATTAGATCTATAAATCACGTACTGGTTATAACAATTATTGGGAAGATTGTTATATCAAAGAGAAATGCTTAGGGTTAAAAAAGAAGAATTTAAAATTGAGTGTGTAGTCTCTTATAATTCCTTATAAAACAATATGAATAACGGGAAAAAAGGCTGAAAGTTGTGTCAACATAGGCCAGTAGTTATAATACAATGATATGCTTGTGGAATGATTTTTCTTTTACTTTTATCACTTTCCAAAGTTTCAATAATGTGTTTATATGATGTTCATAAGTTTAGAACTCTTTTTACAATTATACTGAAATAAAAAGGAGCCTATAGAATTGTCAGCTTTCATTGCTTCATGTTTCATTTTAATGAAATATTTTCCTGGCCAGGTGCGGTGGCTCACGCCTGTAATCCTAGCACTTTGGGAGGCCGAGGTGGTGGATCACCTGAGGTCAGGAGTTCAAGACCAGCCTGGCCATCATGGTGAAACCCCATCTTTAAAAAAAAAAAAAGAAATATTTTCCTGTACAGCTTTTGTATTGAGAAGTGTATTTATAAGCCATATTTAGTGGGGAGGGGGAAGCCTTTCATTTAAAAAATAAAATATTCTAGCTCAACTTAAAATACACATATGGTACACACAGATACATCACAGCTTAGACTCTGATCCCCTCCAGTCCCTCCTTCCGCGCAAAGCCCACAATACCAATCTCTCACCTTTCTCCCTTTTATCTGACTTATATTCAGCTGTTCCAGTGATTGAAGTTGGCACAGTTCAATAGGAAAATGTATAAATTGATTGCTTGAGAAGTTTAATTTCTGTATTCCTTTTAAATTACAGATGTCTGAAGAGATTTTCTGTAATTGGTTTTCTGAAAGATCAAGTACTCGCAAATTTTCTAAAGTACACAATTCTCTAGGGAAAGTTTCAAATTTATTACAGCATAAAATAAGTACATGGAGTGATATCATATTAGAAATAGATGCTGGAATTTTCTTTATTTGGTTTTTACCAAGATCCAGGTATTTAAGATTAATAAGAGAACAAAAGTGCTCAGAAAATATGAGGAGTTTGTTTTCACTCAACTCTAAATGAAGCAGTTGTTTACTGAAAGATATATCCACAGGTATTTCTGAAATATAATTTCCATTAACACTCAAATAATAAAGAGAATCTAAAGCACACAATCCCACTGGAAAATACATTATCTTGTTATAATTCAATTCAACTTTAGTTATTTTTTGGCAGTTTTTTATTTCAATGGGAACACCTGTGATTATGTTTCCTGAAAATTCTATACTGCATATATTATTAAGATGTGAGATACTGTCAGTTATTTTTACCATATTGTTTCTGTTTACATGAAGTTTTCTTAAATTTTTAAGCTTATGGATGTTCTTAGGAAGTTCTGTTAATTTATTATCACTAAGACTAAGGCATTCTAACATTGCACAGTAAGATATTTTGTCTGGTATATTTTTCAATAAATTTTTATCAAGTATAAGAATCCTAAGTTCCCTGAAATTCTCAATTTTGTGTGAAATAACTTCCAATTTATTGTCAGCCAGTTGGAGTTCTTTTATTTTGAGTAACTGAAAAATTTCCACAGCCAGAAAGATAAGTTTATTGTGATCTAGTAAAAGTGTTTCTAAATTTTTAAGTTCCCTAATTTCTTTTGGCAAACTGCTTATCAGGTTTCCAGTAAGATCTAGTGAAATTAACTTTGGAAGGAAGCAGAGAGCTTTAGGAAATATTGTTAACTGATTATATTCCAAATTGAGAATCCTCAAGTTTTTTAAACTAGGCAGAGTATCTGGTAAATGTCTTAACTTATTTTTACCCAAACTTAAAATTTCCAAGTTTCCAAGACATTCTAAGTCACAAGGAAAGTTTTCAATGTAATTGTTATTTAAAAAGAGTTGTCTGATATTCCCAAGCTGTAACATTTCTTTAGGTATATGTGATATGTGGTTGTGACTGACATTTAATATCCTTAAATTATGAAGCAACTGAATTTCAGATGGAAGCGATGATAATCCATTTTCTTGCAGCGATAGACTTTCAAGTCCTAGCAGATCACCTGAATCTGCCCCTTGAAAAGTTCTGATTTGATTCTTGTCTAAATATAGATATTTTACATATTTGATTTTTAAAATGTCCTTAGGAAATTCCTGTAAACCCTTGGCCTCAAGGTTAACTGTAAAGTTATCTGCCTCTAAGCTAAGTTGTTTCTGATTTTCTTCAGAGACTTGTGGACTAACTTCTCCTACTGTATCATGAGATAGGAAGTTAACCAAAGCCTGATATTCTGCAGTCCTCCCAGTTAGTGATGATAAACTCTGTGACGTTTCTGTTCTAGTGCTTGTTTCAGAAAATTGAAGATTTTTCTTTTGTTCTTCATTTCTCTTAGATTTGCTTCCAGAGGAAGAGGTTGACTCTAATGTATCCTGTCTAGGATGTGTTTCATAAATCTGGCTAGAAGATTTCTTTTCCAGGTAATCAGAAGCTTTGTTTATAGAATTTGATGTTTCTTTAATAAAGCCAGGCTCCTTCATTGACTGTGATCTAGATTCCTTCCTAAATTGATTAATAGTATCATCTAGCTCTTCTGACATACCCTCCTTTTCAGACATCTTATTTGCTGATACGTTTTATGCCAATACAAAATTGTAACTTGATATTAATTTTCATGTTTTTTCCTTTGAATCTACAAAACAAACATTGAAATTAAAAGATGTAATAGAGATGTTAAAATTACAAATGAACTTAAATACAACTATTTTATTTTATAAGGAATAATTTAATACAAATACACATAATTCATTTATAACAAACTAATTTTATATATGATTACTGGTTAAGAATGGTTTATTGATTGCATGTACTTATAACTTTTTACTATTTTTTTTTTTTTTTTTTTTTGAGACTGAGTCTCGCTCTGTTGCCCAGGCTGGAGTGCAGTGGCACAATCTCGGCTCACTGCACCCTCTGCCTCCCAGGTTCAAGTGATTCTCCTGCCTCAGCCTTCTGAGTAGCTGGGATTACAGGCATGCACCACCAAGCCTGGCTAATTTTTATATTTAGTAGAGACAGGGTTTCACCATGTTGGTCAGGATGGTCTCTAACTCCTGACCTTGTGATCTGCCCACCTTGGCCTCCTAAAGTGCTGGGATTACAGATGTGAGCCACTGTGCCTGGCCTATCACTTGTTACTCTTGAAATCACTTTAAAATTACAGAAAGAAACAAAACAGATCAAAGAAAATGAGAGAGAAGACTTAAGGGAATGAGAGGATTCAGCAAATTTCATGGAAAACATAAAAGGGGGCTGGGCGCAGTGGCTGAAGCCTGTAATCCCAGAACTTTGGGAGGCTGAGGCAGGTGGATCACTTGAAGTTAGGAGTTTGAGACCAGCCTGGCCTACATGGCAAAACCCTGTCTCTACCAAAAATACAAAAATTAGCTGGGCGTGGTGGCGGGCACCTATAATCCCAGCTACTTGGGAGGCTGAGGCAGGAGAATCACTTGAATCCAGGAGGCGGAGGTTGCAGTGAGCCGAGATCACACCATTGCTCTCCAGCCTTCAGAACAGAGCAAGACTCCGTCTCAAAAAAAAAAAAAGAAAGAAAGAAAACATAAAAGGGATAGCCAGTGGCCTACCATGCCACAGGTAGACAGTGCCATTCTCATTGTGAACATTGGGTGTTTACATATGGTATTGGTGTCTTGCTCTAACAAATTCAGTGCATTATGATAGTTTTCCAGTGGAAGTAAAATGTCTTAAGAAAGGATATGCTTTCTGTAAAAGTAAACTAGACATGAAATAGCCCTTTTGTGGTTTGCAACTTACCTGAGACTTTTGAGTGACTCCTGTGGTACCAGCACCAGCTAGGTAGCACCACTCTTTAGAGGTCTGGGTTCCAGCTCTGTAAGTCCCTCTTCCAAGCTTACGGTTTCTAATGACCCAGTGTTTTCCCTTTGTCCCTACAGTCCTAAGGCTGGTAGCTACTTCTTATTTTTACTAGCTCTGTGTTGCTCTACTTCCATCTTTACCTTTTTAGTTCTCCAGTACTTGTCTAAGCAACTCCTTATATTAAATCCTGTCAAACTGGCATGGTTTCAGTATTTCACAAACTCTCCCAGAGAGTAGAAAAAGAGGAAACATTTTCCAACTTGTTTTATGAGGCTAGCACTAACCTCAATATCAACCCCTAACAAGGACAATATGAAAAAGAAAATTACAGGCCAAATTTACTCAAGAACAAAAATGTAAAAATCTAAGCATTAGAAAATTATTCTAAATATTATAAAGCCATCGATATATAAAAAGCATACTACTTGAGGCAGTTGCATTTGTCCCAGGAATGCAAGTTTGGATTTAACAATAGAAAACTAATGTAGCACCACTGCACTCCAGCCTGGTGCCTGGCGACAGAACAAGACTCTGTCTCAAAAAAAAAAAGAAAAAAGAAAACTAATGTAGGCCGGGTGTGGTGGCTCATGCCTGTAATCCTAGCACTTTGGAAGGCTGAGGCGGGCAGATCATGAGGTTAGGCGTTCAAGACCAGCCTGGCCAACACAGTGTAACCCTATCTCTACTAAAACTACAAAAAATTAGCTGGGTGTGGTGGCAGGCACCTGTAATCCTAGCTACTCAGGAGGCTGAGGCAGGAGAATCTCTTAAACCTGGGAGGCAGAGGTTGCAGTGAGCCGAGAACACGCCATTGCACTCCAGCCCAGGCGACACTGTAAGACTCTGTCTCAAAAAAAAAAAATGTAATTTGCCACATTAAGAGATTAAACTCTCCCAGAGTTTAATTTATCCCTGTAAATATTGCAATAGATGTAGAAGCACTTGATTCATAATTTTAAAGAAAACTTTTAGCAAAGTAGGAATAGATGAGAATTTATTTAATCTGCTGAAGGATATCCATAAAAATCTACAGTAAACATCATACCCGAAAACTTTTGAGATTGGAAGCTAGAAAAGGTTATGCTCATCATTACTTCTATTTAACATTATACTGTATAGTAATTCACCAGTGGCATAAGGCAAGAAGAAAAGGTATATAGATTAAAAAGGGAGAAATAAAACTGTCATTAGTCACAGATAATATAATTATATATGTAGAAAATCTTAGCTCATCTACAAATAAATTATTAGAATAAAGAACATTAAGTAATGTTGCTAAATACAAAGTCAACATACATCAAGTTCCTTTCTTATGCTAGCAAAAAGAAGTTAGAAAATGAAAGTTTAAAGAAGTATCATTTATAATCACACAAAATATTAATTACCTAGAAATAAATCTAACAAAACACATGCAAGACATCTACAGAAAAAATACTATTTTTTAATAATATATATTTTTTTGAGACACAGTCTCACTCTGTCACCTAGGCTGGAGTGCAGTGGTATGATCTCGGTTCACTGTAACCTCTGCCTCCTAAGTTCAAGCAATTCTCCTGCCTCAGCCTCCTGACTAGCTGAGACTACAGGCATGTGCCACCATACCCTGCTAATTTTTGTACTTTTAGTAGAGGTTTCACCAGATTGGCCAGGCTGGTCTTGAACTCCTGACCTTGTGATCCACCTGCCTCAGCCTCCCAAAGTGCTGGGATTACAGGCATGAGCCACCACGCCCAGCCAGAAAAATACTATTTAATGTAGCTACAAGATATAATGAGAGATATTGGAGCAGACTTAGATAACAGTGTGATATACCATTTTCATATATTGGAACTCTCAAAGTGTGAAAAGTCCATTCTTTTCAACTTGATTTATATATTCAATATAATCCCAATCAAAATCCTAACTTTGTTTTTGTGGAACTTGACAAGCTGATTCTAAAAAGTAGTTGGGGGAAAAATGAGGGTCAAGAATAGTCATGACATACTTGAAGAGGGAAAACCAAGTGGGAGAACTTGCTTATTAGATTAAAAAAAAATCAAGACTTATGAAACTATAATAATTAAGGTAATATGGTATTGGCAGAAGAATAGACAAATAGATCAGTAGACAAATAGAAAGCCCAGAAACAGACACTAGATTATGACATATGGATATTTAATTTATGAAAAAGGTGGGAATTTGGAGCATTGGAAAAAAGTATTTTTATCAATGATGCTAAAACAACCGGACAATTAGTAAACTGGAAAATATGTCTGAAAGATGTTTCCAAAATGTTTTAAAGAGAGATAAGGAGATGGAAAATATAAAAGGGAATATGGGAAACACAATGAGAAGTACTAACAGATATCTGATTAGAGTTCCGAAAAGAGAAAGTGTAGACAATGAAGCAAAGGCATACTAAAAGAAATAATGTGTATGAACATTATAGAATTTATGAAAAATATGAGTCTATAGATCAATGATGTATAATACATCAAAAGCAGAATAAATTCTAAAATTTTGATCTTGAAACTACAGAACACTAAAAACAATGAAAAAATCATGACAGCAATCAGAAAGAAGGGAAGGAACACCTACAAAGAAATGACAAGATGAGAACAAATTTCCTAGCAACTAAAATGAAAGTCAGAAAATTGTAGAATAACTTATTAAAAATATTGGGAGTAATCCACTGTCAACCTAGAACTGTATATCCAGACAAATAATCATTAAAAAATTAAAAGAGAATAAAAACATTTACAGCTTTAAAAAACTGGAGCTTATACCAGCAAGAGATTTGCTCTAAAGGAACTACTAAAATATATACTTTAAGGAAGAGGAAAACAATATCAAAGAATAGTCTGAACTTTAACAAGAAATGGGGGCAAGTAAAATGGCATACATACATGCAAATTCAAATAAATAATGATCTATGTAAAATAACAGTATCAAATATGTGGGTGAAAAAAAGACCTGGAATATTATATAATAGCATATGAGTCAAGAATTTCTTCAAATATATTTATTAATTATAGGGGTAATGGTAACTTTGCAGTGAAGAGGCCCAGTGGATAATACCTTGGCCAGCATCAGCAGTACATCATGTACTTCCAGATATGAAAGACTGAGAATAGAAGGGCATGTAGTATTCTCAAAAAATATATAACCTCAGGCAGGGTGCAGTGGCTCATGCCTGTAATCCCAGCACTTTGGGAGGCTGAGGCAGGTGGATAATTTGAGGTCAGGAGTTCAAGACCAGCTTGGCCAACATAGTGAGACCTGGTCTTTACTAAAAATACAAAAATTAGCCAGGCATGGTGGCATGTGCCTGCAATCCCAGCTACTCAGAAGGCTGAGGCAGGAGAATCACTTGAACCCGGGAGGCAGAGGTTGCAGTGAGCAGAGACTGCACCACTACACTCCAGCTTGGGTGACAGAGTAAGACTCTGTCTAAAATACATATATATATATGATATATATATATATATATCATCAGTCCAATCAGACAAATCCAAATTGAAGGACAGTTTACAAAATAACTGAACAGTACTTTTGAAAAGTACTGAGGTCATAGAAGACAAGGAAAAACTCAAACTGTCACAAATAAGAGACCAAGGAGACATGACAACTAAATTAAATATAAGCTCCTGGATTAGACCCTGGAACAGAAAAATAACATTAGTATAAAAACTGGTAAAAACAAACAACAAAAAAAGTCTGAAGTTTAGTCAGTAAGATTATACCAAAGTAAATTTTTTTTTATAATAAAAAAACTTTTTACAGCCGGGCGCAGTGGCTCACCCCTGTAATCCCAGCACTTTGGGAGGCTGAGGTGGGGGATCACCTGAGGTCAGGAGTTCGAGACCAGCCTGACCAACATGGTGAAACCCCGTCTTTAAAAAAAAAGAAGAAAAAAAACCTTTTTACAATTTTTTATATAAAAAAATAAAAAATAAATTTATTTCTTTTTTTATATTTAAAGACAGGGTTTCACCATGGTCTTGAACTACTAACCTCAGGTGATCCACCCGCCTCGGCCTCCCAAAGTTCTGAGATTACAGGCATGAGCCACCATGCCCAGCCCAAAGTAAATTTTTTAATTTTGATAATTACACTATAATTATGAAAAATGTTGATATTAGGGGAAGATAGATGAAGTGTAGAAAGGAACTTTATTATTATTGCAACTTTTCTGTAAGTCTAAAATTATTTCAAAATATAAAAATTTTTAAAGTAATCTGAGCTAAAATGTTCTAAAGTGTTTTTCATCTAGGGTAGTTAAGAAATTATTCTGCTCTAAGATTCTGTTAAACATGCTTGATAAGATTGGATTAAATATTGATTCAGGAGATTTCCAATTCCAAAGTGACACCACAGAAGCAAGCTGTCTTCCCTCCTCCCACCAACAGAAAACCAGAAACAAATACACAGGGCCAAGATTATTATCAGCAATATCCCAGAACTTAAATATGAGGAGGAAATAGTTCCTAAGGCCACACAGGTGAAAAAACACTAAGCAGACAATAAGAGAATTAGATACCCATATCCAAGATGCCCTCTCTCCAGTCTGCTTGGCACCAAGCATAAATTTTTTGGTTTTGACTCATAGTTTCTAGAGTGGGAAAGTGAGATAGAGGCTGATAGCTGGCTTTCCTGACAACTTGGATTCCCTAGCAGAAGACTTGTCCCTGCCTCAAAGAGCAAAACTCCGTCTCGGAAAAACAAAAACAAAAAGAAAACAAAACAAAACAGAGTGCTTATTTAGAAAGGTATGCACAGAGGGTAAGGAAACCATAAATTCTAAAAAAAATGTTATGCTTTGCTTTTCACAATTAGGTTCTTAATCCACATGGAAATTATTTTGTGTATGCTGTGAAGTAAGGATTTAATTTATTTTCTCATATGCCTAGTCAATTGTTTCCAACAATTTATTCAATAGTAAATTATTCATTGATTTCTAATGCTGCTTCAATCATAGATCTCATATGTGTGGAGATGTTTCTGAACTTTTAATTCTATTACTTTTTTATCTAAGTTTGTATCAATATCACGTTTTAATGCTTATAACTTTGTAATAAATGTTGATATCTGGCAAAGAAAGTCCTCTCACTTTATCCTTTTCTTCAAAACTATGGTGGTTATTCTCAGTCCTTTACATAGCCAGATCAATTTTAGGATAAGTATATCAAGTTCCACAAAGTGTCTTGCTTGGATTTCAGTTAGAATTAAATTTGTAATTTCATTTGGGAAAGAAGTGACATACATATGAGATTGAGTCTTCCTATTTGATAACATGGTATATTTCTTTTGCTATGGAGAATAGTATCTTTTTTTAGTTTTTAAAATATTGATATATAGAAGCTACTACTAATTTTTGTATGTTGATCTTGTATAAAGCAATCTGACTAGGTTCTCTTGTTTTAACAAGTTTATACATTCTCCTAGACTTTCTATAAAAACAATATTATAAGTATTGACAGTTATTTCTAATTGCATGATTTACTTATTTTAGTTCCTTACTGCATTTATTAAGCCCTTTAGTGTATTGTGTAATAGTAGAGATGATACCAGCTATCTTTGTCTTATTCCTTTAATCACTGGGGTGTGGTATATTACATTAATAGATTCTCTTTTGCCCAGACTGGAGTGCAGTGGTGAGATCTCGCCTCCCAGGTTCAAGTGATTCTCCTGTCTCAGTCTCCTGAGTACACCTGGGACTACAGGTACATGCCATTATGCTGGGCTAATTTTGTATTTTTAGTAGAGATGGGGTTTCCCCATGTTAGCCAGGCTGGTCTTGAACTCCTGACCTCAGGTAATCTGCCCGCCTCAGCCTCCCAAAGTGCTGAGATTACAGGTGTGAGCCACCACACCGGGCCTCATTAATAGATTCTCTATATTGAGCATGAAGCATTTCTTGGATAAGTCAAACTTGGTTATGATATAATACTTGCATATATATATATATATATACACACACACACACACACAGAAGTATTATATGTGAACAAGTATATATTACTTGTATAATATATAAGTAAAAATATAAGAAATATATTACTTATATAAGTAATATACAAATGATATACAAATAAGTTAATAGGTAATACATTACTAATTACTATATAGTTTATATATAGTAATGAATATTAATACATAGTAACATAATATGACATTACTTATCAATTATATATTATATAACATAAATCTGGTCATATTATATTACTGAGTAAATATAACATTTAGTCAGATTTTTTATGCCCATGTTCATTAGTAATTTTGCTGGTTTTTTTTTTTTTTTTTTTAGTACTCTTTGTCTGATTTTGGTGTCAAGGTTATACTACCATCATAGAATGAACTGAGAAGCTTACCCTAATTATCTATTTGTTGAAGCAATTTACGTATTACAGGATAACGCATTCCCTGAAGGTTCAGTAAAATTTATTTTGTGCTCTCTTTAATGGTTAGTGGTTTGTTCAGATTTTCTTCTTCTTGAGACATGTGGGGATGTAATTGCCTTCCCTGGCTTCATGTTTCCTGTGGAGTTAATTCTACACATAATGCCTCTGGCCTGGAGCTTTATTGCTACAATTTCTCCTCTGTGGAGAAGAGGAGCAGCGGGTGACACATGAGCTCAACTGCTTCTGGGCTCTCTCTTTCAAGTCTCTCTGCATGCAAGATTTGTGTTCTAGTCAGCTGTCTTCCATAGAATAAGGGGACTGTATACCTGTTTGGGCAGCATGCAAAGCCACGAGAAGTGGGAAAATGGTAGGGAATCTGGGCGTGGCTTAGAGGGCCACTGAAGTAAGACACACCCTTCGCCTTACCTATGGCTTCCCGCGGCGGCGGTGGCTGCTTTGCAGGACCGGCAGGGGGCGCGCGCGGTTGAGTCTAGCAAGGGCGAGAACCTCGCGGGCCGTAGACCGGCACTGACGCTTCTCCAAGCGGTGGCTCCTCTTACCCAGGTCGAAAGCCTTGGGCTCTACACTCCGCTGCGCCCGTGCTCGGCCGCACCCCCTGCGCGTTTGTGAGCTGGCCATCGGTCACACTGGGATACTCGAGGGGGAGGCCTGGGGCCTCCATTCAATTCCCTAAGAGGGACCCGCGCTGGCCGCGGCGGGCGGGCGGGTGGAGAACGCGCATCTGGGTCTGGCTTTCGTACCGGAATCTCCCCGGGAGGTTTTACAAGCCGCTCCGACTGTTCTGATTGAATTGGTCTGGGGGTCGGTCCGGGCATCTAACGAGCAACCGGGATGGAAAATTACTACCCTGGACTCTAGTCTTCAGAGGTTCACTCATGTTAATCAACCCGAGTCCATCTTCGTGAGATTGTCTTGCTCCGAGGTGCTTCCACTGAGCTTTATTTTCCTGCCTGATATCGGGATCCGCTAACAAGATGAAGAGCGGACCATACAGGCACGGTGAAAACGGCACTTGGTGACGTGGAGGACCCAGCTTGTCACGGTTGAGGCAGGTCTCCTCACGGTCTTTTCTCTCGGTTATCCCGAACTATTCTTCAGGAACAGCCAGGCTCCCCACCCCGAGTCCGATGAAGGCCAGGAATAATCAAGCACGCTCTCATCTCAAGGTGGCGACGATTGTGCCCTTGTTTAAAAGGGTTGCCTGTGAGGATTTGGAGTTTTGGAGGCGGATCTGCCTTTGGGGAGTGAGCGTAGGGCCATAAGAGGTGGTTGTGCTTTGAGACAGTTCCTGGGTGATGTGTCCCATCATCCAAACACTGCAGGACAAGTCAAAGTTACAGAAAGACTCTAGTTTACTTCTAGCCTAACATAACCAAAATACGGTATTTGTCAGGAAACATGTAGTATTTGCATAATTTGAAAATGTAATTGAAGAACCCGCTATAGAGCTTTTAGAAAGGGGAAATAGAAAACTTAGAATCATTAATACCAACATCTAAAATGTAACAAAATTGAATAAACCAATATGAGTTTTATCCTGTAATTGAAATGTCACTGTGTTCTTAAGAGTGCTAGTTTAACAGGAAATCTCCAATGCATTATTATCCAGAATCATCTCAAAGGTTCACTTTATATTTGCATGGGCCCTTGCTATTTGTAGGGTTGAAGGCTGCACCTCGTTCTGGTGGCTGCCACCTTGATGAGGAGACACTTCTTGTAACAGGATGGTTAGCCCACGGCTTTTCTTAGCCCCCTTTTCCACAGCCAGTAAATTGTTTTAGTATACGGACCTCAGCTGCAGTTGCAATCACCATCAAATTCCAATTTTGAATTTAAAGGTGAATAATGAATGCAATGAACTTTCTAGAATTCATGAAGGGCAGTGATGCTCCTTTTTATGTAATAATTCTGTGTAGCCTTTCAATATGCTATTCTGTGGACTGAATTTGAAAATTATCATTTGTTTAATCAGTTGTTAATCTAACATGATGACTAACTAAAAACACTTAAAATTTGCTGGTATTCCAGAAGTCTATGGATTTTGTTGTTTTATTTAAATAGAAGACGTTAAAAGCAGCTGCTTACTATACTTACCTTCTTTACTCAGCATAGGGTAGAGGTGAAAAAACCTTAATCTCTTAATTTGGCAATTTATATAACCTTTTGTTTTTGGAATACAGACAGTTTTCTTCCCCTTAACATTCCGTTCTTTCGAGAGCTTAAATCCTAAGTTTCTGACTTGTGATTTAAACTCCATATGAGAAAGAAGGTTGGGATTTTATCTTTAATAATTTTATTTATAATTCAAAAGTAAGTTTCAAAACATTTTGTGATAGTAACTCCTATACTAGTGTTTATTTAATCCATCTTGGAAATTTTCTGTTTCTGTATCTTTGATATATTTGACTATTCATTTGACTGTTAATGACTAAGAAAGGGAGAAACATTAACTTTACTGCAATCAGGAAAATTCTGCTTTCAAACTGTTATACAGAAGAAAATATGTGATGTATGAACACTCATGTATTTTTAAATAGTAAATAACAGGTAAACCAAAGCTCAATATAAAATCCAGCTTTTAAATATATATAGTCAATTGTTAGTGAATTGGCTAAAATAAACGTACAGGTTGGCTTTTCTTCCTCCTAGTGGTTATGTATACAAAGCTAAATTTAGTATTAGTTGAAAGCAAAAAATCCAGACAGGGAAACTGGCACACATTTGATTTAGGTGAAAATTATTTACTCATGTTTCTATCTGCAGATGATTTATCATTTTAGGTTCTTTCCCTTCTACTCTCCTACTGGTATATAATCAGTAAATACAAACAAAAATATCAGTGTATATAAAATATAACTTGTAAGGCATGCTATGAAACATAACATAGCATATTCTAAAAGTCAACAAATGATTTGCTGGTTACTGGATTGAAATTATACTTGCCTCATTTGCCCAAATAATTGAGTTCATGGCATAATTACATAATTCTGTGGCAAAGCATTTGGTATGTTCTGGGGGAGATATGTTTTAAAAATAATTGCCTTGGCCTTTTTAATTTTAAAAATAATTTCAAATTTTATTTTCAATTCAGGGACATGTGTAGATTGCATGATGCTGAGGTTTGGGGTATGATTGATTGCATCACCCAGGTACTGAGAATGGTACCCAATAGCTTTTCAGTCCTTACCCCCATCCCTCCCTCCCTCCTCTAGTAGTCCCCAGCATCTATTGTTGCCATTTTTATGTCCATAAGTACCCAGTGTTTAGCTCCTACTTATAAGTAAAAGCATGCAGTTTTTGGTTTTCTCTTCCTGCACTAATTCACTTAGGATAATGGCCTCCAGTTACATGCATGTTGTTGCAAAAGACGTTGTTTCATTCTTTTTTCTGGCTGTGTAGTATTCCATAGTATATATGTACATTTCCTTTATCAAATGCACTACTGATGGACACTAGGTTGATTTCATTCTTTGCTATTGTGAATAGTACTGTGATGCACATACAGGAGTATGTGCCTTTTGGGGAGAATAATTTATTTTCTTTTGGATATATACCAAGTAATGGGATTAATGATCAAAGGGTAGTTTGGTTTTAAGTTCTTTGAGAAATCTCCAAGCTGCTTTCTACAGTGGCAGAACTAATTTACAGTCCCACTCACAGTGTATAAGCATTTCCTTTTCTCCAAAGCTTTGCCAGCATCTGTTGTTTTTTGACTTTTTAATAATAGTCATTCTGACTGGTATGAGGTGGTATCTCATGTTTTTGTGTTTCTCCGATGATTATTGATGTTGAGCATTTTTTTCATGCTGTTTGGCCACTTGTGTGTTTTCTTTTGATAAGATCTGTTCATGTCTTTTGCTTATTTTTTAATAGGGTTTTTTTTTTTTTGCTTGCTCAATTGTTTAAGTTCTGTATAGATTCTTTAGAATTTTAGACTTTTGTCGGATGCATAGTTTGCAAATATTTTCTCTCATTCCTTAGGCTGTCTGTTTACTCTGTTGATAGTTTCTTTTGCTGTGTAGAAGCTTCTTATTAACTGAGTTACACTTGTTAATTTTTAGTTTTGCTTCAGTTGCTTTTGAGGACCTAGTCATAAATTATTTCCAAAGGCTGATGTCCAGAATTGTGTTTTCTAGGTTTTCTTCTGGGACTCTTATAGTTTGAGGCCTTATATTTAAATCTTTAATCCATGTTGAATTAATTTTTGTATATGGGTGATGGTACGGATCAAGTTTAATTCTTCTACATATGGCTAGCCAGGTATCCCAGCACCATTTATTGAGTAGGGAGTTCTTGCCCCAATGCTTATTTTTGTCAGCTTTGTTGAAGATCTGATAGCTGCAGATGTGTGGCTTTATTTCTGGGTTCTTTATTCAATTCCATCAGGCTATGTGCCTGCTTTTGTACTAGTACCATGCTTTTTTGGTTACTGTAGCCTTACAGTTTGAATTTAGGTAGTGCGATCCTTCAGCTTTGTTCTTTTTGATTAAGATTGTTTTGGTTATTCTAGCTCTTTTTTCATTCCATATACATTTTAGAATGTCTTTTTTCTAGTCCTGTAAAAAAACACATTAGTAGCTTGATAGAAATATTGTTCAATCTGGGACAGGTGCAGTGAGTCACACCTGTAATCCCAGCATTTTGGGAGGCCGAGGTGGGTGGATCACCTGAGGTCAGAAGTTCGAGACCAGCCTGGCCAACATGGTGAAACCCCATCTCTACTAAAAATACAAAAATTAGTTGAGTGTGGTGGCGTGGGCCTGTAATTCCAGCTATTAGGGAGGCTGAGGCAGAGGAATCACTTGAACCCAGGAGGCGGAGGTTGCAATGAGTTGAGATCGCACCACTGTACTCCAGCCTGGGCAACAGAGCAAAACTCCATCTCAGAAAAAAAAAAAATAGAAAAGAAAAAAGAAATAGTGTTCAACCTGTTGAGTGCTTTGGGCAGTGTGGCCATTTTAACAATATTGATTCCTCCAATCCATGAGGATGGAATGTTTTCCCATTTGTTTACATCATCTATAATTTCCTTCAGCACTGTTTTGTAGTTCTCCTTGTAGTGATCTTCCAACTCTTTGATTAGCTGTATTCCTAGGTATTTTATTTTTGTCTGTGGCTATTGTAAATAAGATTATGTTCTTGATTTGGCTCACAGCTTTAACATTTTTGGTGTATAGAAATGCTACTGATATTTGTACACTGATTTTTTGCCTCCTGAAACATTACTGAAGTTATCAGCTCCAGAAGCCTTTTGGTGGAATTTTCAGGGTTTTCTAGGTATAGAATCATATAATCAGCAAAGAAAGTTAGTTTGACTTCCTTTTATATTTGTATGCTTTTTCTTTCTTTCTCTTCCCTAATTACTCCAGCTAGGACTTCTAGTTCTATTTTGAATAGCAGTGGTGAGAGTGAGCATCATTACTTTGTTCCAATTCTCAATGGCAATGCTTCCAGATTTTGTCCATTCAGTATAATGTTGGCTGTGGGTTTGTCATAGATGGCTCTTATTATTTTGAGGTATGTTTCTTTGAAGCCTAGTTTCTGGAGGGTTTTTTATCATGAAGAGATGTTGGATTTTATCAAAAGCCTTTTTCTGCATCTATTGATATGATCATATAGTTTTTGTTTTTAATTATGTTTATTATGTTATGTAGCGAATCACACTTACTGGTTTCTGTATGTTGAACCAATATTGCATCTCAGGAATGAAGCCTACATGATCGTGGTGAATTAATTTTTCAAGGCGATGCTGGATTCAGTTTGCTATTTTTGCTGAGGAGTTTTGTGTCTATGTTCATCAGAGATATTGGCCTGTAGTTTCTCTTTTCATTATGTCTTTGTCAGGTTTTGATATCAAAGTAATGCTGGCTTTGTAGAAATCTCTAAATTTTTTGTTTGTTTAGAAGAGTTTTAGTAGAATTGGTACCAGCTCTTTTTTATGTCTGGTAGAATTCAGCTGCAAATCCATCTGGTCTAGGGCTTTTCTTAGTAAATTATTTTTTTTTTTTACTGATTCTGTTTTGGAACTCAGTACTGGTCTGTTCAGAGTTTCAATTTCTTCCTGATTCAATCTTAGGCAATTGTGTGTTTCCTGGAACTTAACCATTTCCTCTAGATTTCCTAAATTGTGTGCATAGAGATTTCATAATAGTCCTGGAGGACCTTTTGTATTACTGTGGGAATGGTTGCAATGTCATCTTTGTCATTTCTGACTGTGTTTATTTAGATCTTTTTTCTTTGTTAATATAGCTAACAGTCTACCAATCCTGTTTATCCTTTCAAAAAATAATTTTTTTGAAAAGATAAAAAAAATTGTTTTGTTTTTCATTGATTCTTTGTATGGATTTTGGGGTCTCAATTTCATTAAGTTTGGCTCAGCTTTTAGTTATTTCTTCAGCTAGCTTTGGGGTTAATTTGTTGTTTTTCCTGTTCCTCCAAGTGTAATGTTAGGTAGTTAATTTGAGATCTTTCTAACTTTTTGAGGTAGGTGTTTAGTGCTATAAAATTTCCTCTTAACACTGCTTTGGCTACATCCCAGAGATTCTGGCATGTTGGGTCTTTATTTTCATTTCAAAGAATTTTAAAACTTGTCATTTACCCAAAATCATTCAAGAGCAAGTTGTTTAATTTCCATGTAGTCATGTGGCATCGAGAGATTTTCTTGGTATTGATTTCTATTTTTATTCCACTGTGATCTGAGACTATGGTTTAGTACGATTTTGACTTTTGAATTTATTGAGACTTGCTTTATAGTTGAGCATGTGGTTGATCTTGGAGTATGTTCCATGTCCACATGAGAAAAATCTATATTCTTTGATTGATGGGTGAATTACTCTGTAGATATCTGGTAGGTATAATTGGTCAAATGTTGAATTTAAGTCCAGAATTTGTTAGTTTTCTGCCCTGATGACCTGTCCAGCACTCTCAGTGTGGTGCTGAAGTCTCCCACTGTTATTCTGTGACTAAGTCTTTTTGTAGGTCTAGAAATACTTGTTTTATGAACCTAGATGCTCAAATATTGGGATGTTGGGTGTGTAAATATTTACAACAGTTATTTCTTCTTGTCAGTGTGAACCCTTTGCCATTATGTAATGCCCTTCTTCATCCTTTTTTTTTTTTTTTTAACTGTAGTTGGTTTAACGTCTTTTATCTGGTATAAGAATAGCAACCTCTGTTCTTTTTTGTTTTCTGTTTGTGTGATAGATCTTTCTCCAACCTTTTACTTTGAGCCTATGGGTGTCATCATGTGTGAGATGGATATCTTGAAGACAGCAGATGGATGAGTCTTGTGTGTTTTTTTTTAATCCAACTTGCCAATCTGTGAGGTTTTTTTTATTTTTTATTTTTTTTGTTTTTGTTTTTGAGATGGAGTGTTGCTCTGTCACTCAGGCAGTAGCATGATCTTGGCTCACTGCAATCTCTGCCTCCTGGGTTCAAGAGATTCTCCTGCCTCAGCCTCCCAAGTAGCTGAGACTACAGGTGTGTGCCACCACACCCAGATAATTTTTGTATTTTTAGTAGAGACGAGGTTTCACCATGTTGGCCAGGATGGTCTCAAACCCCCAACCTCAGGTGATCCACCTGCCTCCCAAAGTGCTGAGATTACAGGTGTGAGCCACTGCTCCCAGCCTTACTCTATGGACTTTTAAGTGGGGTGTTTAGACCAATTACATTCCAGGTTAGTATTGTTACGTGTGGTTTTGATCCTATTGTAAAGCTGCTAGCAGGTTGCTTTGTAGTTTCTACTGTGTGGTTGCTTAATAGGTCTGTGGGCTATGTACTTAAATGTGTTTTTGGTAGCACGTATTGTTCTTTCACTTCCATGTTTTGGTCTCCTGTAAGGCTGGTATAGTGGTAAATAATTCCCTTAGTGCTTACTTGTCTGGAAAAGATTTTATTTCTCCTTTGCTTATGCGGCTTACCTTGGCAGGATATATTATTATTATTACTATTATTGAGACAGAGTCTCATCTTGTTGCCCAGGCTGCAGTGCAGTGGCATGATTTTGGCTCACTGCAACCTCTGCCTCCCTGGTTCATGCGATTCTCATGCCTTAGCCTTATAAGAAACTGGGATTATAGAAGTGCACTACCATGTCTGGCTAATTTTTGTATTTTTAGTAGAAATGGGGTTTCACCGTGTTAGTCAGCATGGTCTCGAACTCTGGTGGTCTCATGTGATCTGCCAGCCTCAGCCTCCCAAAATGCTGGGATTATGGGCATGAGCTACTGCATACAGCCATTTTATATATGTATGTATGTATTTATTTATTTATGAGACAAGAGTCTCACTCTATCACCTAGGCTGGAGTGCAGTGGTGCAATCTCGTCTCTCTGCAACCTCTGCCACCTGGGTTCAAGCGATTCTCGTGCCTCAGCCTCTCAAGTAGCTGGGATTATAGGCATCTGCCACTGCGCCTGGCTAATTTTTATATTTTTAGTAGAGACGGGGTTTCACCATGTTGGCCAGGCTGGTCTTGATTTCTTGACCTAGTGATCCACCAGCCTCAGCCTCCCAAAGTGCTGGGATTACAGATGGGAGCCACTGTGCCTGGCCCAGCCATATTATTTTTAACCACACAATTTTGTTCCATTTTTAGGGTACTGTTAGAAAACTATCATTTTTTTTCTTGTTGAATTGTAATGCACACAATTTACTCCCTAGGCAAATAGGGGAAAATACCAGTAAAGCACTGCAAATGAGAAGTAGGGGCAGCAAGCTCATTCTTAGGTGGTCCTCAATGTGGGATCATCGAAAGAAAGGAAGTAAACGTTTTCGAAGCCAGGCGCAGCAGCTTATGCCTGTAATCCCAGCATTTTGGGAGGCTGAGGTGGGCAGATCACTTAAGGCAAGGAGCTCGAGACCAGCCTGGCCAACACTGTGAAACCTGACTACTAAAAAATAGAAAAATTAGGCCAGGTGTGGTGGTGCATGCTTGTAATCCCAGCTACTAGAGAGGCTGAGATGGGAGGATCACTGGAATCCAGGAGGTTAAGGTTGCAGTGAGCCAAGATAGTATCACTGCACTCCAGCCTGGGTGATGGAGCAAGACTCTGTCTCAAAAAAAAAAAAAACCCAAAACCAAAAACATTTCTGAGACTGCTTTTCAGGGCTGGCCAAATATATTCCCATATGTTGTCTCAGTCTTATGCTATCATTAAATGTTATTAATCAGTTTTTATTATTCCATATAACTTTATCTAATTTAACAAGCTTCTGTTTTGCATTTTTGTTAGAAAAATTTATATTTCCCCATTTCTAAAAGGTGTTTGCATGTCCAAGCATACAACTTCTCTGTTAATCTTCTTTGACCATTCATTAAATGGAGTTTGGGTACAGACCTATCTCTATTTAAATATTTATGTATTTTTGGCCGGGCGCAGTGGCTCATGCCTGTAATCCCAGCACTTTGGGAGGCCAAGGCGAGTGGATCACCTGAGGTCGGGAGTTCAAGACCAGCCTGACCAAAGTGATAAAACCCTGTCTCTATTAAAAATACAAAAATTAGCTGGGCATAGTAGCACATGCTTGTACTCCCACCTACTCTGGAGGCTGAAGCAGGGGAATCGCTTGAACCTGGGAGGCAGAGGTTGCAGTGAGATGAGAGAGTGCCACTGCATTCCAGCCTGAGAAACAAGAGTGAAACTCTGTCTCAAAAAAAAAAAAAACAACTTTATACATTTTGAATTTTCAGAACTTGGTTAGCAAGTTCTGATTCTTTTTTTTTAGAGATGGGGTTTCTCCATGTTGGGCAGGCTGGTCTTGAACTCCTAACCTCAGGTGATCCACCCACCTCGGCCTCCCAAAGTGCTGGGATTACAGGCGTGAGCCACTGCGCCCGGCCACAAGTTCTGATTCAAGTGTATTTTGAAATTTGTCCAGTAAAATTTCTTTTGATGATCAGTTCTGTGAATTCTGACAAATATACTGAGTATGTCAATCACAATCAGAACATCCTCTCCACTATGACCAAATTTCTCCCTGCTGCCCCTTATATTCCCACATGCCCCCACACCTATCCTTAACCACTGGTAACCACCATTTGCTTTCTGATCCTATAGTTTTGCCTTTTCCAAAAAGTCATCCAAATGGAATGTAACAATACACAGTATAGCCTTTTGAGTCTGGCTTCTTTCAGTTAGCATAATATAGTGAGCTTTATCCATGTTGTTCATCAGTAGTTTATTTCTTTTCATTGTTATTATGCCATTATATGGATGTACCTGAGTTTATTCATTCACGCAGTGAAGGACATTTCAGTTGTTTCTAGTTTAATTATGAAAAAATTAAAGATGTAGTCTATGAAAATTTGCATATGAATTATGTGAATATAAGTTTTAGTTGCTTAGATAAATAACTGGGAGTAGAATGCTGTGTCCTAAGTAGACACATATATGTAACTTACAAGAAACTAAACTGTTTTCCAAAATGGTTGTTCCATTTTGCATTCGTATGAGCCATGTATGAGTTCCAGTTGCTCCAAATCCTCATTCTTTTGCTTTGCTTTTTTTTTTTTTTTAATAGAGATGGGGTTTCACCATGTTGGGTCAGGCTGGTCTTGAACTCCTGACCTTGTGATCCACCCGCCTTGGCCTCCCAAAGTGCTGGGATTACAGGCGTGAGCCACCGTGCCTGGCCTGCTTTGCTTTTGATGTGTGTTGGTGTACATTTAAAAAGCATTTTATTCACCTATCCCTCAAACTCATTTAAGAAATATCCATAAGTGAATGTACTCTGACACTAAAATATGCTGGTTTGCTTTTTCCCTAGCAATATTAAATGTTCTTTTAATTTTTGCCCATATAAAATTTATTGGATACACAGTGTGAGAATGGTGCCAAGCTATTTCTTTTCTATGCAGATATTCACTTAACAGGATGCTCTGTGGATTGTCCAAAGTTTGCCCATTTCTCAAATGTTGTCATTCTTTTGCTTGCTTCTCACTGTGCTCTCTTCCTGGGTGGCTTTAAATCTATTTGTGGAGTTTCTTTTTTGTTTGTTTGTTTGAGACGGAGTCTCGCTCTGTTGCCAGGCTGGAGTACAGTGGCATAATCTTGGCTCACTGCAACCTCCGACTCCCTGGTTCAAGCAATTCTCCTGCCTCAGCCTCCCAAGTAGCTGGGATTACAGGCACACGCCACCATGCCCAGCTAATTTCTGTATTCTTAGTAGAGACGGGGTTTCACCATGTTGACCAGGATGGTCTCGATCTCCTGACATCGTCATCTGCCTGCCTCGGCCTTCCAAAGTCCTGGGATTACAGGGGTAAGCCACTGCATCCGGCCTATTTGTAGAGTTTCAGTTGTCATCTCCTGAGAGCCTTTTGAACTTCAGGCCTGGGAATCCTATTGTCTAGTGACCATCTCCATCTGTGTTTCCCTGGCAAGCCAGGAACTCATACACTTCTTCAAAACTTCCTCCCCCATTACCTATTTTAGGCAGTATATGGTACCATTTTCCCAGATGTCCAGGACAGAAAGGATAAATTATTCATTACTCCTAACTCTTCCTTATTTCCCATATCTAAAAGGTCGATGGGTTTTGTCAAAATATTATTTTCTCCCCATTGCCATTATCTTAGCTTATGTCCAGATTGTGTTATATCTTTTTTCTCAGAACTACCTATTTGAGCCCTTCTGTACATTGGCCCAAGGTACCTTTCAACACACACATCTGAGCTAATCAAGTCCTAAGGGCTCCAATGGCTCCTCATTAACAGGAAACACAACACCCTTCAAGACTTGATTCTTTTTTTTTAACCACTCCACCTATCTCTCCTTTATCTGAGGAATGTCTGCATTCAGAAGCCAGACTGCCAGATATTGAATTCTGATACTCCAACTTACTAGTTTTTGATCTTACACAAATAACATAGCCTCTCTGTATACAACTGTGTTCAAAGTTATACAATATACAAAAATGAAAACATTTACATCACTGTTAGAAACTCTGGTTCCTAAGCTTTTAAATATAGTAAACAAGTATATTTTATGTTTTTATTAAACCTATACATCATGTATCTGATTTACTTACACTCTGGAGTTTGGCTGCCTAGGTATGAATCTGGGCTCCACAACCATTAGCTTTGGAAAGTAATTTAACCCTACTTCCATTTTCTTATCTGTAAAATGGGAGTAATAAGGTCTGCCTCATAGTGATTGTTGTCAGGAATAAATGAATGAATATCCCTAAAAGTGCTTCAAATGTCAATAGTGTAGTAAGCATCTTTTAAAGTATTAGCTATTATTAAAATTTAAATAATGGGGACATAAGTTTCTAATTTCCCACCCATGTGGGTGCCCTTCCAATGAATCCTGAACAACCTGGTGATTCCTTTTATCTCAGAAATTAGCACGATGTATTGAAACTGTTTTTCTCATCTATACATTAAGATGTCTAAAAGATACTCCTTTGCCTTAAATACTTTGGCCTCTAAGATCCCCAAGAGCTTGATGCTTCTGCTTTAGGGCCTTTTCAGTCTGCCTATGCCTCCCTCTCCAAATATCATATATAACAATGAGGCTTTCTAAAATGCTTATGAATACAGACATTAAGTGAGAATCATACCATCATGATAGATTTTTGGTGAGAAAATATTTTCTTGCATGCACTCAAGCCTATCTGTCTATATCTGTCTCCTTCAATCTCTCTCTCTATGTCTATTCTCACACACACTCAGGCCTATCCTTGCATGCACTCAAGCCTATCTTGTCTATCATCTAATCCCTGCATGCATGCAAGTCTGTCTGTCTATGTATCTATCTACTTATCTATCTATCTGAGTCACAGGCTTGCTTGCTCTATCTGTCTATCTATCTATCTATCTATCTATCTATCTATCTATCTATCTATCTATCTGAAGTCAGGGGCTTGCTCAGTCACCCAGCCTGGAGTACAGTGGTGCAATCATAGCTCACTGCAACCACAAACCCCTGGGCCCAATATGCCCACCCACTTCAGCCTCCCGAGTAGCTAGGACTACAGTTGTACACCACCACTCCTGGCTAATTTATTTTTTATTTTTGTAGAGATGGGATCTTGCTATGTTACCCAGGCTGGTCTGGTCTTGAACTCCTGGCCTCAAGTGATTCTCCCACCTTGGCCTTCCAAAGCACTGGGATTACAGTGTGAGTAACCATGCCCAGCCTTGAGTCAATTTAGTGTCTTGATCACTTTTCTACACAGTGCAGCAAAAACAAATTATGCTTTGACTGAAATTATTTTCACTGGGAGCATCATTTTCTATGTTAATGATAAAGCAACAAATTGATTCCCAATACATTTTTTGCACACATGAATTCTTTTAGAGGGTTGGGCAAGGTGGCTCACACCTGTAATCCCAGCACTTTGGGAGGCCGAGGCAGGTGGATCACCTGAGGTTAGGAGTTCAAGGCCAGCCTGGCCAACATGGTGAAACCCTGTATCTACTAAAAATACAAAAATTAGCTGGGCATGGTGGCACACGTCTGTAATTCCAGCTACTCAGGAGGCTGAGGCAGGAGAATCACTTGAACCAGGGGGGCGGAGGTTGCAGTGAGCCGAGATTGTACCACTGCACTCCAGCCTGGGTGACAGAAGACTCCATCTCAAAAAATAAATAAGTAAAATTTTTCAGAGTTTTTAACCACTGATTTCGTAGGATCAAATAAAAAAAATCTAAATTTTATTGATGCAATTATTCTATTAAATTTGGTCAATAACTGGAAAGTTTTACTTTGTTGAGTATTTCTATCAAGTGTAATTTTTCCAGGGTCAATTTTGGCAACATTTTTCTGATTTTTTTTTTTTTTGCCCATCATTGACTACATTTTGGCAATTTTAAATCTTGTGATTCTTCAGTAAGTTTTCCCTAATACATTTATCATGTGCAGTATTAGCTATTCTGATTTTATTTGTACAATGAAAATGTATTTGTTGTGATTTAGATAAATAATTACTTGAATTTGCATCGCAGCTGAAAATGAGTAATTGTAAATCCCCTCATCGGTTCTCCAGGTCTGTCTTTTGGGGTCAAAACATCTCACCTCATTTCTCTTCTAGCTGTACTATCTTCACATAACTAATTCCTGTTCACATGTCAGATGCCAACTCAAGCATCATTTGCTCAGTAAAGCCTCTTCTGATCCCTACTAGATCAAGGGTCCCTGTTATGCTGAGATTTTTTCCTGTATCACAATAATTAGTTATAATTATATATTTCTGTGAGAATTTATTGTCTCCCTCAGACTTTGTTCCCTGAAAGCAGGAATTTTGTTTTCCTTACCACTGGGTCCCTGGCACATAAAAGGCACTCAAATTTACTGAAACAATGATGAAAGGAAAATGGCATCTTATCTTGATCCCTAGTGCACATATAATGCCTGATCAATACTAGGCATTCATTAAAAGCTGTTTGGATGTCCCTGTTTTTATTTCTGGATTGTTATGGTCTGAAAGATAATGATCAGGTTTTTTCTCAATATTAATTTTTAAGTTGAATCTTTAATACTATATCTTTTTAAGCCTTTAATAGCTATGCTACTCTAATATTCTCCTATTCCTTTCTTATTAAGGCTGTTATACTGTACATCTCCAGGAAGATAAACTGTATTCCACAGAGCAAGAGGTTATTTGGTATCACTGCATCCTCACCTCTCTCTGTGAAAGGAAACACAGCTATCTCCTAAAGTTGCTTATCATTACAGTTCTAATCCCTAGTTGTATATCATAAGTACATAGGATACTTTAAGGACAGAAATGCTTGGGACTCACCCTAAAATTATTGAATCAGAAAGTACTGAATTTCTCCACATGACTGAGGAGTTAGGAACACTGGGAACATAGGATGAATGTGGGAGAAGTGGTTAGACAATAATCTTGATAAGCAGCTTAACAACAGTGTACTAAAGACCTTGGTTTCAATACTAAAAAATTTGAAATTTAGTTCTACATATAGTGGTAACTATTAAAGATGTTCACAATGTAATGAAATAATCAGACTGACAAGGAAGCTTAACTTGGCATCAGTGTGGCAGATAGGCAAGAAGGGTATGAAGCCTGAGTCAGGGGTAGGAAGCTATTACAAGCTAAGGAATGGATGGTTAGGACTTAAACTAGACTGGCTGCAGTACAAGCAGGGAGGAAGGAAATGAGAAACGACTCATAAAACATTGGATAGGGCTTTGATCAACAAAATACATAAGCTGGGTAAAGGCTGAACACCATATAACATGATTTCCAGGCTAAGCAATTGAATGCAGTTTGATGATGTCATTAACCAAATAGGGAATATAGTGGAAGGACAGAATGGAGCAAATAGAGGAAATCAATTCTGTTGCTAGCTATGATTCAATTGAAGTTCTTTGTAGGCCCTTTAGATGGACCTAGAACAAGAAGAACTTGGAAATTAAGATTTGGAGTTCAGAAAAGAAGTTGAAGGTAAAATCTTAGGTTTGGGAGTCAACAGGGTATTTGGTAACACTTGAGGACATTAGAATGAGGGAAACTAAACAGGGAATTGTTCACGTAGAATCAAAAGTACTTAGCACAAAATTAAAGATAAATCAGACTTTCTTGTTAACTTTACTTAACCATACAATCTTAATAAGGCTTACACATAGCACCATTAAAAATAAGCAGAAGTTAATGTGAAGAATAGTAATATATAAATTTTCTGCAAACTGTAGGACAACTTTAAATATGACTCTTATATCTCTGAACTTATTTAGAATCCATCAGTCTATTAGTTTGGAAAGACTGTAGTTTCTAGCTTATAAACAGCACAATCATCAAGTTGGCTCCTCATCTATATCAATACTTCCCTAAATGAAACAATCAGATATTTGGTGATTTACTTCCTACAAAGTAAAGTCAATATACATAAATTATTAAGTGAACTCAAGAGAAACAGAGCATGTATTTAACAAATGCAACTTCTAATATCAAGAGATTATCACTTAAAATATGTTTATGTATGTGTGTGCTTGTGTGACAGGCAGTTTTGTAAAACTTCTCAACTTTAATAATCGAAATACCTGATTGGGTCTGGAATTATTTTAACAATAAAAAAGCAAAAAACAAAACCAAACAAGTTCACAGGGCCATGCTACTTCCAGAGGGTGAATGCCTTTGTTTGGAGTGAGTCTCTGAAATCTTCATTTTTAAGAGGTACTTAGGTAATTATGATGCAACAGGTTCAGGAAACTATATTTTGAGAAACATTACCATATATTAGATTTACATTTTAACTAACACTGTTTTAAAAATGTTGAGAAATGTATAGACTGCAGAAAACTGTTTTAAATAACAGTGTTATATGGTTCAAGTAGAAAATACATTTTCTTTATTCAAATCATGTTGACGTTCAGTGTATTTTGAAATATACATGAAGTTATACCAAAGCTACATTTTCATCTCATCACATTCCTCTCCAAATTCTTTACCATTTACCAAAAATAACTTTTTATAAAGCTTACTATTTTGTCTAATATTATACAGACTATCTCAATCTATAATTTTTTGTGTTTATCTCAAAAATTAGAATAGCTTATGAGCATATTATATAAAACGAATTGGTATATTACACACCAAACATAAGTACAGATTCTGTACAATGTAATTATGTACATATATATTTCAAGAGACTAAATGCCTTGTTGAGAGTAATTTTTTTTTTTTGAGATGGAGTCTTGCTCTGTCACTCAGGCTGAAGTGCAGTGGCTCTGCCTCCTGGGTTTAAGCGATTCTCTTGCCTCAGCCTCCCGAGCAGCTGGGATTACAGGCACCTGCCATCATGCCCGGCTAAGTTTTGTATTTTTGTAGAGATGGGGTTTCACCGTGTTGGCCTGGCTGGTCTTGAACTCCTCCTGTCAGGTGATCCACCTGCCTCGGCCTCCCACAGTGCTAGGATTACAGGAGTGAGCCACTACGCCTGGCCAAAAGTAATATTTTAAGAAATCTTTCATGGAAAAAAAACTCTGCATTATAAAATTTGGTAGCTTGAGTAACAGTTACTTTTCTTTCATGAATTTCTTTCAGTGGGCATTAACTGTCCATTTAGCTTCATTAACAGTTTTACCACAAGACCAGCCTACAAAGTAAAAGATGACAACAATAAATATAAAACATATAAAAATGTTTAAAGGACATACACGACACTGGGCAGTTCCCTATCCATTTGAAAGAGAATGTATCAGGAGACAGCTTGTTAAGAAAGAGTATAGAGGGGATATTTACTCAGGTTTTCGAATGGACTTAAGAAGCAATCTGCTGGATACAGCTAGGGCGCACAGTTAAGAAGAGGGAAGAACTACCTAATACTTTGATAGAAGAAACAAGTAATACTGACCAGAATTAAAAGATATAGCACAAGAAAAAATTTGTTATAAAAGTGAAATAAACTATTCAGGTAAGTTTCTGACTTTCCTTGCTTAGAAGGACTGCCTTTTTTCCTTGGCCTTAAATATTTAAATTTCATGGAATATTACAGGTTTTCCTTGAAGTTAAATGGATGTCTCTTTTAAAAAAAGAAGTAACTTTCCTAACTCAGTAGTTCATTGTTAGAAGTCCAAAATAAATGATACTTACCTGTTTTGTATGTACTATAAAGCTCATTTTATTTTCCATGCTATGGATCTGAAAACAAGTATCAGCATCTCCCAATTGCCACATAAAACAACCATACTTAAGACTGATGAGTAAAGCCTGCAACATAATTGGAAATCATTATATTGAAATATATATTAAAAACATCACCTGTTTTATCTTACTATTTACATTTACGTAATCTGGTCTAAATATAATCGTTCAGAATGTTTTAATAAAGCCTTTTCAAAGTACCCACAGTACCCTCACACAGCCTGCAGCACAGAATCACACAGACTGGTAGACTCTCGGGAGAGTGCTATGAGCAGTAATATTTGTCAATCTTATACAAATTTTTGTCAATCTTATACAACAAATATTACTGCTCATAGCACTCTCCTGAGAGTCTAAGATTGACAAAAATTTTTTTAAATGTCAATTCTATCCACAGTTTTCAGGATAATGAAAGATACTACCTTTATTTTCTTCTTGCAGGTTAAAAACTATCTCTTTATTCAGTATCTTTCTTTTGAATATTTACATAGTACTTTCAGATCTGTAGTTTATGCAACTGGGGTAACATGTACTTAGGCAATCTCATCCTACTGAAAATAAGTACTCTGATATATTTATTGTAAAAGTAAGCATAATTTTAAAAATTATTAATAATTTAAAAACAATATATTTATTTTTACAATAAATATATCAGTACGTAATTTAAATTAATAGTTAAAAATCAAATTTTTGTGTTAAAGGACAATGTACAGTAAGGAAGGAATTCTTGAGAAACTGAAAATAATGAGAACAGCTGGATGGAGCTGAAGAGCCAAATACTCATCCACATGATGGTTGTTAAGTGATCACTCTGCACAAAAAGGAAAAAGCAGCTCTCATTAGAAGGTAAAATCTGTAATTGGCAAGGTTTCATTAAGGGAAGTCAAACATCACAAGTGAAAGAGTTGAGAGGAGTAGTTGAGAGCAGAAAAGGAAAACTCACAGAAGTCAGAAGTAGCACATGGGTGACCAGCAGACAGAAGAAATAGTGATGTTGACAACTGGTTATGTAGTGTTACTATGTGGGTGTTTAAACAACCAGTCTCATATCAGAAGGGCTTTATGGTCAACATAAATTGACATCAGCAGAAGACAGTCTATTGCCTGGGTGTGGCAGTGGTACTATTAACTTTAAAGACATATCAACAAGTACAGTTCAGTTGGGAAGACTGTAACATATTCACTATAGCAAAACATAACATCACAACACAGGACACTTAACTGCTCAATAGTGTTTACATTTTATGTTAGCAGAACAGACAAGTCTCTCATGACCATATGAAACTGGCTGAGCTATGTTTTCTGCTGGGCAACTTTCATTATTTCAAAGAGAAACTACCTATAGAAGGTAGAAATAATTGATATAAAAAACACAACTGTGTCCCATGGCTTTTCCTGAGAATCTGTGATGCTAATGTATCCCATGTAGTGTTTTAAATACAATTGAAGGTATTTTTGCAGATGAAGGTGTTTGCTCTAGTTTTGCAAAGCTTGTTGAATTCAATCCTAGTAGACCTTGGTGAACCTAAGACAACTGAGGACAAGCTGGTTGTTCCCACATTTGACAGCTGAAATATGCAATTATCAGTTGTTTACAGAGAACAAGGTAATGACTAGATAGAAAATATCTTTACTCTTTGGTTCAATCACCTTTTTAGATACGCAAGGATAGCATTTCTATTTATAGTTCAGGAAACTGAATCTCTTATCTAAGAAAAAGCAGACTTTTAATTAAGAATATTATTGTCATCCTTCTGTTATTGCTATCTCTCTTGGATCAGAATATTATACATAATATGAAATGTTATATTTAAATGTTAAATAGTGTTGCTAAACCATCATTTGAATACTATATAAAACTTTGTTTTATTGCTGAAAATTGGAATGCTAACAAAAGTCAAACATAAAATATAGTTTAGAGAAATGGCACAGCATCACCATCCAGTTCTATGAAGAGTGATTTGTAGATGTTGGTATAAAATGCTCTGAAATAGCAGAAGAAAAATTTCTTGAAATGCTGGGGAGCATTTCTCCCTCATTTCCTTTAATGAACTTAGTCCAAGAGAAATAGAAAAGTGGTTACAAGGCCGGGCGCGGTGGCTTACGCCTGTAATCCTAGCACTTTGGGAGGCCGAGGTGGGTGGATCACCTGAGGTCAGGAGTTCAAGACCAGCCTGGCCATCATGTTGAAACCCCATCTGGAAAAAAAAAAAAAAAAAAAAGAGTGGTTACAAGCTAATAGACAGTAGCCTATTTTGTGTGGGCAAAATAATTTTAACAGAAAATGAGGATGGGTGTAGTGGCTCACACCTGAAATCCCAGCACTTTGGGAGGCCAAGGTAAGGGAATCACCTTGTGGAGATAGGGTCTCACTTTGTTGCCCACACCAGGAGTTTGAGACCAGCCTGGGCAACAAAGTGAGACCCTATCTCTGCAAAAAAATAAAAAAATTAGCTGGGTGTGGTGGCATATGCCTGTAGTCCCAACTACCTGGGGAGCTGAGGCAGGAGGATCTCCTGAGCCCAGGAGTTTGCATCTGCAGTGAGCTATGATGGTGCCACTGCCCTCCAGCCTGGGCAACAGTGTGAGACTATGTCCTAAGGGGAGAAAAAAAAAAGAAAGAAAAAGAAAATGATAAGCAAATGACCCAAAAGCAGGGTGACTATAAGAGAGCAGTCCCCAATTTTTTTGGTACCAGGGACTGGTTTCGTGGAAGACAATTTTTCCACAGACAGGGGTGTGGGGAATGGTTTTGGGATCATTCAAGCACATTTCATTTATTGTGCACTTTATTTCTATTACTATTACATTATAATACGTAATGAAATAATTACACAACTCACCATAATGTAAAATCATTGGGAGCCCTGAGGTTGTTTTCCTGCAACTAGATGGTCCCATCTGGGGGTGATGGGAGACAGTGACAGATCATCAGGCATTACATTCTCTTAAGGGGCATGCAACCTAGCTAGATCTCTTGCATGTGCAATTCACAAGAGGGTTCAAGCTCCTATGAGAGTCCAATGCTGCTGCTGATCTGACAGGAGGCAGAGCTCAGACAGTGCTCAGACGGTAATGCGAGTGATAGGGAGTGGGTGTAAATACAGATGAAGCCTCACTTGCTGCTCATCTCCTGCTGTGTGGCAGGAGACTTCAAGAAATTAAGCTCAAGGTCAATTACTGAAATCAGACCATATCCCATCCTATGTCCCTAGATATTTCATCTCCATTCACATGTATATCTATTCAAGTAACTGTTGCCCTTAAAGATGACCCTGAAAATTAATATAAAATTACTAAACTATGACTGGGATATTTCAGGAAGTTATGTGATTATAAAGACCTATAAAGACATATAAAAATGAGGAAAATAAAAATTGGGTTTACTATGAAATTTCCTAATCTAAATGCCTTTTAAAAATGCATAAGCTTCATTATTACTTTAACTGATTTGGTCTATTCTTAACAAATTTTAATTAACAAATTACAAAGCAGGTGAATCACTTGAGGTCAGAAGTTTGAGACCAGCCCGGCAAACATGATGAAACCGTGGATCTACTAAAAATACAAAAATTAGGTGGGCATGGTAGTCTATGCTTATAATCCTAGCTACTTGAGAGGCTAAGGCAGGAGGATTGCTTGATCCTGGGAGGCAGAGATTGCAGTGAGCCAAGATCACGCCACTGCACTCCAGCCTGGGTGACAGAGCAAGACTCTGTCTCAAAAAACAAACCAAACCAAACTGAATTTGATTTATATTAGCTTCCTATTATAAACTAAAAGCTCTTCATCCCATTTAAATGTGTTAAATATGCTAAAAAATAATTGATAAACTTATATTTTACGACTTACGGTTAGAAAAAGGAGCACCATGCACTAACTTCTAACTGAATAGCTCTAAAGTGGGACTGAAAAGGGTCTGACCCACCTACTGCTGCTATCACGTGTTTCAGTGCCAGGAGGTAAACCCGCCTGCCTGTCACCAGCACCTGCAAACACCAGAGGTGGGCGTGAAGAGAAGCCTGCCCTGCCCACCACTGCCACTGGCACAAACTGTCTAGGGGCCTGAGGACAAGCCTGCCTTGCCCACTGCCACTGTCAACCATGCCTAAGTATGCCATCTAAGGGCCTGAGAACTGATTCAACTAGCATGCTGCTGCCATTGCCTGCACACACCATCAGAGGGCCTGAGGACAGGCCTGTTCTGCCTGCCGTTGGTGCCTGCGCATGTCTTCTGGGGCTTGAAGATTGTTCTGCTCTGCCTATGCCTGCTGGTGCCCAGCACTATCTAGGGGCCTAAGGAAAGGCATGCCCTGCCTACTGGCACAACCACTGGTGCCTGAGCACTGGCCTGCCTGCAGTCACAGTCCCCAGAAAAGCCTCACCACAGTCTCCATTAACAACCACAGTCTAAGCCACTGAGGGACTCAGAGACACCACTAATGCTCATAAAGCTGAAGAAATCAGAGGGAGACCATACTACTGCACTCACCCAGAATCAAAGCCAAAGCACCCTATCCAACCAACACTATAGCTACTACATCTGTAGGAAGAAGTCTTTCATACAAAAGCCAACGCATAAAATAGGAAGAAGTGACATCAGATATGCAGATATAAACATAAGGATACAAAAAACATTGAAAAGCAAGAAAACATGACAGCTTCAAAGGAAAACAGTAATTCTTCAGTAATATATCCTCCCCTAAAATTCTGAAATGCCTAGAAATCAAAATAATGATAATAAACTCAGTGTGATATAAGATATATATCATAACAAAAGTACATAATCCTGGAATAGAGGAACTCAATAAATGAAATTAAAAAATACAACTGAGAGCTTCAACAATAGACTAGATCAAGCAGAATAAAGAATTTGTGAACTTGAAGGCAGGTATCTTAAAATAACCCAGGCAGACCAAAAAAAAAAAAAAAAGGAAAAAGAAATAAGTAAAAGAAAAGAATGAAGAAAGCCAGTGTGATATGTGGGGCACCATAAAGTGACGAAATAGTTGAATTCTGAGATTTTAGAAGGAGAAGAAATGGAGAAAGACAAAGAAAACCTACTCAATAAAATAATAGCTGAAAACTCCCCAAGTCTTGTAAGAGATGTAGATATCAAGATACAGGAAGCTCAAAGATACCCAAACAGATCTGACCTAAAAAGGTCTTTCCCAAGGCATGTTGGGGTTAAACTGTCAAAACTCAAAGACAAAAAGATAATTCTAAAAACCATGAGAAATGCATCATGTCACATATAAAGACACTGCCATCAAACAAACAACAAATTTCTCAGAAGAAACTACAGGCCAGAAGAGACTAGGATGATATATTTAAAATGCTAAAAGTTAAAAAAAAAAAGGCTTTATATTAGGTTGGTGTAAAAGTAATTGCAGTTTTTGCCATTGTTATTAGATCTAAAGGGAAAGACAGACTCCAATACGATAATAGTTGGGGAATTCAACATCCCCATCTCAACACTGAATGGATCAAAAGAAATTAACAAAGGAACACTGGATTTAAACTACACTTTAGACTAAATGGATCTAACAGCTGGGCACAGTGGTTCACACCTGTAATCCCAGCACTTTGGGAGGCCGAGGCAGGTGGATCACCTGAGGCTAGGAGTTTGAGACCAGCCTGGGCAACATGGCTAAACCCTGTCTCTACTAAAAATACAAAAATTAGCCAGGCGTGGTGGTGCCTGCCAGTAATCCCAGCTATTCAGGAGGCTAAGGCAGAAGAATTGCTTGAACCCAGGAGGCAGAGGTTTTATAGTGAGCTGAGATTGCTCACTGCACCTCTAGCCTAAGCGACAGAGTAGCACTCTGTCTCAAAATAATAAAACAAAATAAAAAATAAACAAATGGATCTAACAGACATTTACAAAACATCTCATCCATCAGCTGCAGAACACACATTCTCCAACACGCATTCTCCAACACACATTCTCCAGGATACACCATCAGTTAGTTAGGCCACAAAACAAATCCCAGTAAATTTTGTAAAAGTGTCTTCTCTGATCACAATGAAATAAAACCATAAATCAACAGCAAAATAAATTCTTGGAACTGTACCAATAAATGGAAATTAAACAACATGCTCCTGAAGGACCATTGGGTCAATTAAAAAATTAAGAATAAAAAAATTTCTCAAATGCAATGAAAATAAAAACACCATATACCCAAACCTAAGGGATATAGCAAAAGCTGTGTAAGAGGGAAGTTTATTGCAATAAATATCTATGGCAAAAAAGTAGGAAGATCTCAAACACTTAGCGATGCACCTCAAGGAACTAGAAAAAAAAACTAAAAAACCAAACCTGAAATTAGCAGAAGGAAAGAAGTAAGATCAGACCAGAACTAAAAAAAAAGACTAAAAACAAAAAAACAAAGGATCAACAAAATGAAAAGTTGGTTCTTCAGAAAGATAAAATGAATAAACTGTGTTAGGTAGACTAACCAAGAGAAAAAGAAGATCTAAAAAAACAAAATCATAAATGATAAAAGAGACATTAAAACTGAGACCACAGAAATAATAAAGGATCATTAGAGACTATTAGGACCAATGATACACTAACAAATTGGAAAACTTAGAGGAAAAAGATAAATTTCTAGACAGAGACAACCTACCAATATTGTACCAGGAAAAAAAAGAAAACCTCAACAGACAAATTCTCAGTGATGAGGTTGAATCAGGAACAAAGAGTCTTTCAACAAACAAAAACCAGATGACTTCACTGCTAAATTCTACCAAACCTATAATGAAGAACTAATACCAATTCTCAAACTGGCCCAAAAAACTGAAGAGAAGGGAATTCTTCCTAACTCATTCAACGAGGCCAGCATCACTCTGATAACAAAACCAGACAAGGACACAACAAAAAAAGAAAACAAGAGGCCAAGAGTCCTGATAAACATAGACGCAAAAATCCTCCACAAAATACTACCAAACGTGTCCAACAACACATCAAAAAGATAATAGACCATGATCAAATGGGATTTATGCCTGGGAGGCAAGGATGATTCCACATATGCAAATTAATAAATGTGATACAATCAATAGAATGAAGGACAAAAACCATATAATAGTTTCAGTAAGTGCAGAAAAAGAACTTCATGAAGTTCAATACCCTATTGTGATGGTAAAAAAAAAAAAACTCTCAATGAATTAGGCATAGAAGGAACATATATCAACCAATAAAACCCATATATGACAAACCCACAGCTAACATCATATTGAAAGGGGAAAAGCTGAAAACCTTTCTTGTAAGAACTAGAATAAAACCAGGATACCCCACTTTCAACCACTCTTAATCAACATAGTACTGGAAGTCCTAGAAAGAGCAATCAGGCAAGAGAAAGCTGTAAAAGGCATACAAATTGGTAAACAGGAAGTCGAACTGTCTCTCTCTGCAGATGACATTATCTTATATTCAGAAAAACCTAGACTCTACCAAAAAACTCATAGAACTAATAAAACAAATTCAATAAAGTTGCAGGACACTAAATTCACACACAAAAATAAGTAGCATTTCTATACACCAATAATGAACCAGTTGAAAAAGAAATCAAGAAAGCAATCTCATTTACCATAGTTACTAAAAAAATTAAATACCTGAGAATGAATCTAACTAAGGAAATGAAAGACCTCTGTAACAAAAACCACAAAACACTGATGAAATAATTTGAAGAGGACACAAAAAACTGGAAAAATACCCATGCTCATGGATTGGAAGAGTTAATGTTTTTAAAACAGCAATATGGGCCAGGGCAGTAGCTCATGCCTATAATCCCAGCACATTGGGAGGCTGAGGAGGGTGGATCACCTGAGGTCAGGAGTTCAAGACCAGCCTGACCAACAGGGTGAAACCCCTTCTCTACTAAAAATACAAAAATTAGCCAGACATGGTGGCAGGTGCCTGTAATCCCAGCTACTCAGGAGGCTGAGGCAGGAGAATCACTTGAACTCAGGAGGCAGAGGTTGCAATGAGCAGAGATTGTGCTACTGCACTCTAGCCTAGGCGACAGAGACTCTGTCTCAAAAAATAAGTAAATAAATAAATAAACAACAGCAATATTACCCAAAGCAATCAACTAATTCAATGCAGTCTTTATTGAAATACCAATGACATGCTTTACAAAAATGAAAAGAATCCTAAAATTCATTTGGAATAACAAAAGATTCCAAATAGCCAAAGCAATAGTGAGAAAAAAAGAACAAAGCTGGAGGCATCACACTACCTAACTTCAAAAAAACTACACAAACCTACAGTAACCAAAACAGCATGGTATTATTTGAAATACAGATCCCAATAGAACCGAGAACCCAGAAATAAATCCATGTATTTACAGCCAACTCATTTTCAACAAAGGTGCCAAGAGCAAACATTGGTGAAAAACACCCTGTTTGATACATGATGCTGGAAAAATTGAATACCCACATGTAGAAGAATGAAACTAGATTCCATCTCTCACCATATGCAGAAATCAAGTCAATATGGATAAAAAATCTAAATGTAAGACCCGAACCTATAAAACTAGTAGAAGAGCTTTTGGACATTGGTCTAGGCAAAGATTTTATGGTTAAGACTTCAAAAGCATAGTCAAAAAAACCTAAAAACAGACAAATGGGCTTATTTAAACTATTAAGCTTCTGCACAGCTAATGTAACAATCAACCATAGAGTGAAGAGACAATTTGGTGAATGAGAGAAAATATTTTCAAACTTTTCATTAGACAAGGGAATAATATCCAAAATATACAAGGAACTAAATTCAACAGCAAAAAAAAAAAAAAATTCCCCATTAAAAAGTGGGCAATGATTAGAATAGACATTTCTCAAAAGAAGACATACCAATGGCCAAGAAGTATATTAAAAAATGCTCACCATGAGTAATCATCAGGGAAATGCAAGTCAAAACCATAATGATATTTCATCCAACCCCAGTTAGCATGCCTATTATCAAAATGACAAATAAATAAATAAATAAATAATAACAAATGCTGGTGAGGATGCAGAGAAAAGGGAATTTTTATATGGAGTTACTAGGAATATAAACTAAAGAGCCATTATGGAAAACAGCAGAGAGGTTTCTCAAAAAACTAAAAATAAAACTACCATATGAACCAGCAATCTCACTACTGAGTATTCTTCCAAAGGAAAAGAAATCACTATTTCAAAGGGATCCTGCATCTCCATGTTAACTGCAGCACTATTCACAGTAGCAAAGATATTCAACCTAAGTGTCTACCAACAGATGAATGAAGAAAATATGGTATATATGTACAATGAAATATTATTCAGCCACAAAAAAGACTAAAATCCTGTCATTTGCAACAACATGAATGGAACTGGGGGTCATTTTGTTAAGTGAAATAAGCCAGGCACAGAAAGTCAAATATCCTATGTTCTCATATATGTGGGTTAACTAAGTTGATGTCAAGGAGGTAGAGAGTAGAATGATGATTACCAGAGCTGGGAAGGGGTAGGGGAGGGAAGGATAAGGAGAGGTCAGTTAATGGGTACAAATGTATAGTTATATAGAACAAATAAGTTGCTGTGTTTTATAGTACAGTAGGATGACTATAGTTAATAATTTATTGCATATTTCAAAATAGGTAGAAGAGGTAAGTTGAAATGTTCCCAACACAAAGAAATAATAAATATTTGAGGTGATGAAATTTTTTTTTTTTTTTTTTTTTAGAGACGGGGTTTCTCTATATTGGTCAGGCTGGTCTCGAACTCCTGACCTCAAGTGATCCACCCACCTCGGCCTCCCAAAGTGCTGGGATTACAGGCGTGAGCCACCATGCATGGTCAAGGTGATGAAAATCCTAACTACCCTGATTTGATCATTATATATTTTATGCATGTATCAAAATATGACAGGTACCTCATAAATATGCACAACTACTATGTATCAATTTTAAAAATGGGTGGGGCCCAGTGGTTCATGCTTATAATCCTAGCACTTTGGGAAACTGAGGCAGGAGGATCACTTGAGGCCAGGAGTTTGAGATGAAACTGAGCAACATAACAACACCCCATCTCTAAAAAAAAAAAAAATTAGCCAGGCATGGTGGTATGGGCCTGTAGTCCCAGCTACTCAGGAGACTGAGGTAGAAGGATTGCTCGAGTCCATGAGTTCAAAGCCACAGTGAGCTATGATTGCACCACTGAAGCCCAGCCTGGGAACAGAATGAGACCCTGTCTCAAAAAATAAATACATAAATAATGAAATTTTAAAATATAAAAAAACAAAAAACAATAAAGAAGCTCTGAACTATTCCAGTGGATATTCAGTCCTTTCCACACTTCATCCTGATCCCCAAAAGGTTATTGTACTAATTCTAATTTTTTAAAGTGAAGCCTTTGTGTCACATAGAATATTTTTCTTTTTTTATCTGTCTTTTTCAATTAACTTAACAAATGTTTTAAACAGGCAACATAATCACATAACTAAAACTTTTAAGTTACAAAATGGCATTGTTATGAACTGAATGTTTGTGCTCTGCCTCCCAAAATTGGTGTGCTGAAATCTTAACCCCCAGTGTGATGGTATTGGGAGGCAGAGTCTTTGAGAAGTAATTATGTCATAATTTATGAGAGCAGGGCTCTCATGAATGGGGTGTGTGCCTTTATAAAAGGGACCTCAAGAGAATTCACTCATTCTTTCTGCCATATGAAGCTACAAGATGTCAACAGTCTCCAACCCAGTGAAACACTCTCACTAGAATCGACCCCTGCTAGCACTCTGATCTCAGACTTCCCATTTCCAGAACTGTGAGAAATAAACTTCTGTTGTTCATAAGCCTATCAGTCTATAGGACTTTGTTACAGTAGCCTGAACTAGATAGGTATGTAGTGAAAAGTTTCCCTCTTAACTTTTGTTCCTAGTAATCTGGTTCCCTTCTCTAAAGGTTTCAAGAAATATTTTATGTATACACAAGCAATATGTATTTACGTAAAGATCATCCTCATTTCCTCCCATTTTAATTACAATGGTAGGTAGCACATTACATATAGTTCAGCACCTTGCTTTTTCACTAAATGTATCTTGCAGATCATTCTACACAAAAATACTCTTTATTCTTTTTTATGGCTGAAGGGTATTCCAATGCAGAAATGTAATATAATATTAACCCCTTACTGACAGTGATTTGGCTTCCCACCCTCATCTTATGTAATGAATGAGTTACAATAAACAGTCTTCTATATATGGCATTTCTAAATTCTTCATGTAGGTTGGTACTGTTGTTTTAGGTATTATATGACATGATTGGTAAAAAAAGAGCTGAAAATCTACCTTAGTTTCCATGTTGAGGAGATGAAGTCCTTTTATATTCACGCCTACATACACAGGGATGACTTTATGATTGCTGGGGCTTGCCTTTGTAAATATCTGTCCTGTGAAAAATGCTGCTCCGTAAGTAGGAATTTCCCAGCAATTCTGTAAGAACATGCGCTGAAGGTGATGCATTTCTTTACTGACACCTTCACTTGTACTGAGATTCTAAGAACAAGGTAAATTAAAAATAAAAGAGATGTGAAAGGAAAATGTACCACTGATTGAATTCAAATAGGTCAACTAAGCATTTTCTAAAATCAAGACTGCCCCTAAAGAAAAAAATTATGGCACATTATATCAGGAGTACTTTTTCTCTTGCAATGTGAATATTAAAAAAATATTGAGGTCTAAAAATACTGTCTGTGCTATTGGGTTTTAATTGATTCCTGGGCATGGATAGTATGTTATTTCAAATTTTTATCTCTGGTCCATACTACAGTATTCATCACGTAGAAGGTATTCAGTAAAAGATTATATATTACTAAAAATAAAAATATCTTGCTACTTTCAATTTTAAGCATTGTGAACTAGAAGATACATTTTTAATTTCAGGACTATAAATTTAATGTACCTATGTTTAAATATTAATAACACTAACAAAGTTTCAACCAGCCTATCAAATGTCTTTTCATTTCTATTAAACAGCTTACCTTGTATTCATGAAGTATGCGATTTGTCCAGTGAGGTGCCTTACTTTTCAGTTTGGTAATAGGTACAATGGATTTTAGATTTTCTTCACTGTAAGCACATATGCCAACATCCTTTAAATAAATCATCTTTAGTAGCTAAAGCAATCATTCTGTTACCAATGGCTTTCAGTAACAATTTTTAAGCTGAAAAATATTTTGCTGTAAAATATCAGAGAACTCTAAAAATTTTAAGCAAAAAGCCACAAATCTTATATTATCAATTTAGATAAATGTTTCTTCTTTCAATAACCAGAAGATATTTTTGAAAATTGAAAACTACAATAATCAAATTCAGATGTGCTTAAAACCTCAGTGTTTTCTCTCAAAGACTGAACTTAACACTAGTATTTATAGTGGGATTTTTAAGTGCATCTGCCTTATAAAATTTTTTTACTATTTATTCAAGTTAGGTTTAAGTGAACTTATTTAAACATAAAGAAAAAATATAAAGTATTTCAATCTATAGTCAAATACATGAAAATTTGGAGAGTATAACTTTAAGAATGATTTACTATAATGTTTTCTTTTCTCATTCTATCTTATATTATTTAATTCCAAACCAATATAACATACAAATAATTTCTAATAACATTTTTAAACTTTCTTGGTTAAACAGAATCTTGAGCATAGCACAAGACCATGCATATAAAATACTTACTTTAGGAAACCTTGCTTGTGTTTTTTACTCTCATAATTTCCATAGACAATTTGCAAAAGCAGACTTGCCAATGTTATCAGCTTAGCATCAGGAGCTGTATAAAAGCCCTTCAGTAAATTATATCTGGCTTCATCAAAGAGAATAAGAATAGCTAGTGGGTCTTCAATCTTAAAAGAGAAAGTATAATTTGGTTATTAGGCTACAGTTTCTTTTACAAATAAACAATATGGGAAAAGCAAAAGCTACACATTTGTATATAAATGAACTGTTACTGCTTTGAGCGGAGGTTGGCAAACATTTTTTTGTTAAGGCCCAGAAAGTACTATTTTAAGCTTTATAAGCTATATAATTGCTGTTGCTACTAATCAACTCTGGTACTATAGCACAAAGGAAGCCACAGGTGATACATCAACAAATGGGTACAGCAGTGTTCTAATAAAACTTTATATAGGAGTACTGAAATATGAATTTCAAAAAATTTTCATGACATGAAATATTGTTCTTTTGATTTTTTAACCATCAAAAAACAAAAAAAAATTAGCTTATGGGATATATAAAAATTGGCAAAATATGGCAATAAGGTATAATTTGCTAACCTGGTTGTCTAACAATATTATCATCAGTTTATAAATATGGACAATTTTTAGAACAATTTTACCTATATTTTTGTGTTACTGAAACATCTTTCTATTAACTATGCTTCATACAATACAGTAGTGGACTTCAAAGAAGATAAAAGGAATTATTTTGATTTCCAAAGGACAAATGCATTTTTAAAAAGCCTATTGTAAGACATTTTAAATTTTGACTAAAAAGATTTTTTACTTTCACATATTAATAATATTCAGAAAGAGTAGTTTTTTGTTTCTTGAGACAGTCTTGCTCTGCCAGCCATGCTGCAGTGCAGTTGCATGAACACAGCCCACTGCAACCTCAACCTCTTGGGCTCAAGCTATTTACCTGTCTCAGCCTCCTAAATAGCTGAGACAAGAGGTGTGAACCACCATGCCTGGCTAATTTTTAAATTTTCTGTAGAGAGAACGTCTTGCCATGTTGCCTCAGCTAGGCTCAAGCAGTCCTCTCACCTCAGCCTCTCAAAGTGTTGGGATTAGAGGTGTTAGCCACTGCACCTGGCCTAGATGCTTTTTTTTTTTTAACTTTAAAAACTTTAAGTTTTAGTTTCTCCAATAAGATTAATAAAGATTGAGAAATCCTAGTCTATAGAATATATTCCTACTTGTACATAGTGACGAATTAGAAAGTTTCTGAATGCTTAAAGTATTTCAAAATACAATTCACAATGATCCTGAGTTATGACATAAATGATTTTTGTAACATTAACTGAAATAAAATACTATTTTTCTTCCTTTTTTTTTTTTTTTTGAGATGAAGTCTCACTCTTGTCGCCCAGGCTGGAGTACAATGGCACGATCTTGACTCACCGCAACCTCCGCCTCCCAGGTTCGAGCGGTTCTCCTGACTCAGCATCCCAAGTAACTGGGATTACAGGCGCCTGCCACCATGCCTGGCTAATTTTTGTACTTTTAGTAGAGATGGGGTTTCACAGTGTTGGCCAGGCTGGTCTTGAACTCCTGACCTCAGGTGATCCGCTTGCCTTGGCCTCCCAAACTGCTGGGATTACAGGCATGAGCCACCGTGCCCAGCCAAATACTATTGGCTATTTTTCTATCTTAAAATACTCTACACAATATCAAAACAAAAAAATTTTCATGGGAAAAAAATGAAGGGGACTGTTCTAGATTAAAAAAGACTAAAGAGACATCCAAATATAAAGCATGAGCCTTGACTAGATCCTGGGGCTGGAAGGTATGAAAGTATTTTGAAACAATTAGGAAAAATCTGAATTTGAATGAGCTATTGTTATTATGGAAATATTAATTTTATTAGATTGGAAATTGGTTATTGTGGTAGAGATGTCCTTATTCTTAGAAGATGCACACCAAAATATGTAGGAATAGCACCTGCAACTCACTTTAAAATGGTTCGCAAAGATAAAGAACAGCAAATTGTTAACTGGTGATCTAATGAATGGTATATGGTGTGAACTGTATTACTTTTTAACATGCCTATGGCTTTTCAAATTTCTCAAAATAAAATTATGGAAAAAGACCGAATGAAAGCATATTTTTCTTTCTTTTTTTTTTTTTTTTTTTTATACGGAGTTTCACTCTTGTTGCCCAAGCTGGAATGCAATGGCCCAATCTTGGCTCACCACAACCGCTGCCTCCCGGGTTCAAGCAGTTCTCCTGCCTCAGCGTCCCGAGTAGCTGGGATTACAGACATGCGCCACCATGCCCAGCTAATGTTGTATTTTTTAGAAGAGATGGAGTTTCTCCACGTTGGTCAGGCTGGTCTCCAACTCCTGACCTCAGGTGATCTGCCGGCCTCAGCCTCCCAAAGTACTGGGATTACAGGCGTGAGCCACCACGCCCGGCCGAAAGCATGTTTTTCTAATAAAAACTGACTTCATATAGTTGAAAGTCTGAGTAGATAATAACTGTTACAATTCCCAATACCATGTTCAATGAGTTTTAGTTATCATTTTTTCTTTTCTAATGAAATCAGGATGTTTTCATCCTAAAAGGATGACGCTAAACAGTAATTTTTTTTTTCAGATGGTACAAACAGGAATTTCTTAATTATATAATGAGTGAAAGAACACAATTGTTTTACTAGATAATCAAGACATTCTGGTTTACCTTAAGAATTTACTAAGCCTTGCTTCCTTTTTACTTGAGTCTCCTTTATTTTATAATTATCCAATTTATTTATCATCCAAGTATTATCATTACTGCTCCTTTACCAGTCAACTATTATAATATTACTTGGGTGGAGAAGGCAGACTGAGTATACTTAGATTATGTACAGATTTTATAGATATCACACATTTTTAAAGTTATAGGGTAAAGTAGACATAACATCTGTCATTTTAGCCATATTTTTCCCTTTTTTTTTTTGAGACAGAGTCTCACTCTGTCACCCAGCCTAGAGTGCCAAGGCACGATCCCAGCTCACTGCAACCACCAGCTCCTGGGTTCATGCGATACTCGTGCCTCAGCCTCCCAAGATGCACACCACCACACCTAGCTAATTTTTGTATTTTTAGTAGAAATGGGGTTTCACCATGTTGGCAAGGCTGCTCTTGAACTCCTGACCTCAGGTGATCCGCCTGCCTTGGCCTTCCAAGTTGCTGGGATTACAGGCGTGAGCCACCATGCCTGGCCCATTTTAACCATTTTTAAGTGTGAAATTCAGTGACATTAATTATGTTCACAACATTGTGCTACCCTCACTACTATCTAGTTCTACATATTTTATATCACCCCAAAGAGAAATTTTCTAACTGGTAAGAAAATCTCCCCCAGCCCAACACCTCTGATAACCTCCAATCTATTTTTTAGTTTATGCCTTTGCATATTCTAGATTACTTAACGTAAGTAAAATTAAATATTTGTTCTTTTGTGTCTGGCTTATTTAGTATAATGTTTTCAAGGTTCACCCATGTTGTCACATGTATCATAACTCCATTCCTTTGTATCAGTGAATAATACTCTATTTGTATGTATAGACCACCTTTTGTTTGTTCACTCTTCTGTTGATGGACAGTTAGGGTGTCTCTACCTTTTTGGTTATCATGAACAATGCTGCAGTGATACAGAAATATATTTGAGTCCTTGTTTTCAGTTATTTCAGGCATATATCTAGGAGTGGAAATGCTGGATCATATGGTAATTATATTTTTAGAATTTTGAAGAACCACTGTTTTCCACAGTGGCTGCACCATTTTACATTCCCACCTGCAATGTACCAGAGTTCCAATTTTTCTTACCAACTCATTATCTTCTGTTTTGTTTTTTATAGTTATCCTAGTGGGTGCGGTTTCTCACTGAGGTTTTAATTTACAATTCCCTAATAACTAATGATATTGATCATCTTTTCATGTGCTTGTTGGCTACTTATACATTCAAGTCCTTTGACCTATTTTATTTACAGACAGGGTCTTGCTTTTTCACCCAACCTAGAGTGCAGTGGCATCATCATAACAAACTGTAACCTTGAACTCCTGGGTTCAAGTGATCCTCCTGTCTCACCACTCTCCTGAGTAGCTAGGACTACAGGTGTGTGCCACCATGACAGGCTATTTTAAAAAAAAAAAACAACTTTTTTGTAGAGACAGGGTCTCACTATGTAGCCAGGCTGGTCTCAAATTCCTCGCTTCAAGTGAGCCTCCCGCTAATCCTTCCAAAGCACTGGGATTACAGGAGTGAGCCATCATTCCTTGCCTTTTTTTTTTTTTTTTTTTTTTGAGATACAATCTTGCTCTATTACTGAGGCTGGTATGCGGTCGTGTGATACTGGCTCACTGTAACCTCTCCCACCCAGACTCAAACGACCCTCCCATCTCAGTCTCCTCAGTAGCTGGTGCTACAGGTGTGCACCACCATACCTGGCTAATTTTTTACATTTTTGTAGAGATGAAGTCTCACTATGTTGCCCAGGCAGGTCTCGAATTCCTGGGCTCCCATCATGGCCTCCCAAAGTGCTGGGATTACAAGCACGAGCCACTGCACCAAACCCTGACCATTTTTAATTGGGTTGTTGGCCTTTTTATTGTTGAGGTGTAGGAGTTCTTTATTATTCTGGATAGTAAACCCTTATCTATGACTTGCTAATATTTTCTCCCATTCTGTTGCTTTTCACTTTTTTTTTTTCGTTTTTTTAATCCAAAACAAACTTTTCATTTTCTTTCTTTTTTTTTTTTTGAGACAGAGTCTCACTCCATCACCAGGCGCCAGGCTGGAGTGCAGTGGCACGACCTCGGCTCACTGCAACCTCCATCTCCCAGGTTCAAGCAATTCTCCTGCCTCAGCCTCCAGAGTAGCTGGGACTACAGGCGCACGCCACCACGCCCAGCTAATTTTTTTGTATTTTTAGTAGAGATGGGGTTTCACCATGTTGGCCAGGATGGTCTCGATCTCTTGAC
>CAUYLG010026760.1:0-16170 GCA_963573385.1 Cacajao melanocephalus
TACAAAACTTATTAACTATCAAGGTTTTTTTGTTTTTTTGAGACAGTCTCACTCTGTCGCCCAGGCTGGAGTGCAGTGGCATGATCTCGGCTCACTGCAACCTCTACCTCCTGGGTTCAAGCGATTCTTCCTGCCTCAGCCTCCCAAGTAGCTGGGATTACAGATGTGCACCGCCACACCTGGCTAATTTTTGTATTTTTGGTAGAGACTGGGTTTCATCATGTTGGCCAGGCTGGTCTCAGACGCCTGACCTCATGATCCACCCGCCTCGGCCTCCCAAAGTGCTGGGATTACAGGCGTGAGCCACCGTGGCTGGCCAATATCAGGGTTTTAATAAGCCCAAAAGAAATATGGGGAGAGAACCAGTAAGAGGGAACAAAATACACCACATCTATGTAAAAGAAGAAAAACATAAAGATGAATTCCCACCCCCCATAGACCTGGTCTTCCTCTTAGCATCCTTCAGGAGCCCTGTCAGAGATACCTTTTCCTCCTGATGGGCTATGGGCTTTCTGGGGGTAGGGTCACAGGTGTTGTCATGGTTAAGTGACTTTATGAAACATATGCTCTATGAAAACCTAAGCTGTAAAATCTAAAAAAAAAAACACCCCAAACATTCCAGCCATTTCTCCTCTCTAGCACATTGGTCCCCACAGGCCATCAGTGCATGACTCACTTTTGATCATGTTCACATCATTGGCCCCATCTCCGATGGCCAGCGTGATGGCTTTCTTGTACTTCTTCACCAGGTCCACCACCATGGCCTTCTGCTTGGGGGTGACACGGCAGCAGATGACTGCGCTGCACTCGCAAGCCAGGTCCACAAAGTTTTTCTGCCGTTGCTCTTTCTTAGCTTCTAACCTCCTTTTACTTTGGGTCCGCATCCGTCTTTCTTCTTCTGTTCTTGGGAACTTCAGCTTCAGAATCTTACTTCTCTTGGTCTTTTTTTCGAAAAGAATTTCATTCTGTGAAATCAGAGAGGGAAGAGGTTATATTCATTTTAGTTTTACCCCAGGAGTACCATTCCCAAAATTTAAATTATGTGAAGGATAATTTTCGGGTTATATCACTGATGATATCTGACAAATAAATTTGATTTTATAATCAAAACATGTATATATATATATGTGTGTGTGTGTGTGTATATATATATATATGCATATGTATATTTTTTGAGACAGAGTCTTGCTCTGTCACCCAGGCTGGAGTGCAATGGTGCGATCTCGGCTCACTGCAACCTCCGCCTCCCAGATTCAAGCGATAGCGATTCTCCTGCCTCAGCCTCCTCAGTAGCTGGGATTACAGGCATGCACCACCATGCCCAGCTAATTTTTGTATTTTTAGTAGAGATGGGGTTTCACCATGTTAGTCAGGTTGGTCTTGAACTCCTGACCTCGTGATCCACCTGCCTCAGCCTCCCAAAGTGCTGGGATTACAGGCATGAGCCACCACGTCCAGCCATATATATATAGATTTTTAATGGAGATGGGGTTTTGCTGTGTAGCCTGGGTTGAAGTATAGTGGCTATTCTTTCACAGGTGTGATCATTGCATGCTGCAGCCTTGAACCACCTTCCTGCTTCAGCCTCTAGAGTACCTGGGACTATAGGCACACACCACCACATCCAGCTTATAAAATATATATACAACAAAAATTTAGAAAATCCAACGATCTATAAAGAAGGAAATTAAAAATATCCATTAATTAATAAACCAAGATAACTGCTTTTACCTCTTTGGTATACTTCCTTATTACATCTCAAACTTGGAAAAACCACATTTTGATGTATAGGCTAAGAGACTAAGGTTTGATGTATAGGCTAAGAGACTATGCTATGTGAAAGCATTTAAAAGTGGTCCCAAATGAACTTCTTTCGAGTTTAAGGCACAGAAACACTAATGATACGTACCAGCCAAGAACCAGTGATGATTAAGGCACGGTTTCCACCAGACGGAAAAAAAGGTTCCTGCACAGGCGGTACAAACTTTGCATAGACTCCACCTCTGTTCCTCTGGTTTTCCATCCTTGCGTGAAGAAGAGAACTAGGGGAAAACAAATTTAAGTGTTTAAAGTATAAGATCATAAATAGGCCCTTGACTCTGAGATAATCTTGACTTAAAAAAAATTGTGACCAAAAAACAAAGTTCACCATCTTAACTATTTTTGTTTCTTTTATTTTCATTATAATTCTTTTGAGAGAGGGTCTAACTCTGTCGCCCAAGCTGGAGTGCAGTGGCATGATCATGGCTCACTGTAACCTCGACCTCCCAGGCTCAAGTGATTCTCCAGCCTCAGCCTTCTGAGTTGCTGGGACTATACTCGTGTGCTACCACTCCCAGCTAATTTTTGTGCTTTTTGTAGCGATAGGGTTTCACCGTATCCCAGGCTTTGACCATTTTTAAGCATACAGCTTATTAGTATTAAGTACAGTCACATTGTTACCCCACCAATCTCTAGAACTTTTTCTGCAAAACCGAAACTCTACAGCTATTAAACAATAACACCTCATCTCACCCTCCCTCCAGTCCCTGGTAACTTCCAGTTTACTTTCTGTTTGAATCAATTTGAGCACTCTAGATAACTCATCTATGTGAAATCAGTATTTGTCTTTTTGTGACTGGTTTATCTCACTTAGTATAAAGTCCTCAAGGTTCATCTATTTAACATATGTGTAATTTCCTTCCTTTTCAAAGTGGAATACCTTCCATTATGTGGAGGCACCACATTCTGTTATCCATCACACACTGATAGGCACCTGGATTGTGTCTACCTCTTGGCTACTGTGAACAGCCTTGTTATGAACACAGGTGTGCATGTATCTCTCTCAGATCCTGCTTTCAATTATTTTGTGGATACACCTAGAAGTGGGATTGTTGAATCATATGGTAATCCTTTTTAAAATTTTTTGAAGCATCACCATGCTATTTTGCATAGTGGCTGAACCATTTTATATATTCCATCAACAATGCACAAAGGTTTCTTTAGCAATTCTTGTTATTTTCTATAGTGTTTTGTTTTTGATAATAGCCATCCTAAAGGGTGTGAGGTGTTATCTCGCTTTGGTTTTGATTTCTCTTCCCCTAATGATTAGTGGTGATGAGCATTCTTTCGCATGTTTATCAGCCATTTGTATGTCCTCTTTGGAAAAAACGTCTACTCAAAGTGCTTTGCCCTATTTTTTTGTTTTGTTTTTTGTTTTTTGAGACAGAGTCTTGCTCTGTCACCAGGCTGGAGTGCAGTGACGCGATCTTGGCTCACTGCAACCTCTGCCTCCTGGGTTCAAGCAATTCTCCTGCCTCAGCCTCCTGAATAGCTGAGACTAAAGGCATACACCACCATGCCCAGCTAATTTTTGTATTTTTAGTAGAAACAGGGTTTTGCCATGTTGGTCTCAATCTCTTTACCTCGTGATCCACCCACCTCGGCCTCCCAAAGTGCTGGGATTACAGGTGTGAGCCACCGCACCCGGCCTTGTTGCTACTTTTTTTAAAACCTAAAAACACAAAGGAACATGGTTTATGTGACTGTATTCAGGAACGTAAACTAAATCAGTTCTAAATGGAACTGATTTAGATCACAAGGCTACTGATTTTGTTTGTCTAATTTAACGGAACGCCTAATATACTAGAACAACTAGAAAACGCTTTATCATCATCATTAGAAATAAGACTAATATTGACCATCAATTCCCTCATCACTTTATCAGACCTGGTAACTGTGTATATGTTAACAGCTTAACCTGACCTCATGCTGGTCTGAGAGAGGTGTTGTAAGGAAAAAGCTTGAGGAACTGTCAGGCCATCAGTAAACACATCATAGCAACTGTATGCAGTGTATTTATAGCTTCAGAACAAGACAGGGCTTTTTCATCATACATTTCCAGATCTGCTGTGACTCTGATTCAAAGCTAACAAACGTTTCAGCATATGCTAACATTTGAATTATCAGGCCTGCCCCACCTAGACTAGATTACAGAGGACCTACATGATGTAACCCACCCACACATTTCCTTCCGGGCAAAGGTTTTTTTTTTTTTCTTTTCTTCTATTTCCCTTTCAAAAGTAAAAGTTCCTAGAAAAAAACAAAACAGGACTATAAGTCATATTAATTTGCTAATGATATTACAGGCTCACTTCCTTTTCCAGTAAGGTGAAATAAGACTTCTTTTTTTTTTTTTTTTTTTTTTTTGAGTCAGAGTTTCGTTCTTGTTGCCCAGGCTGTAGTGCAGTGGCGAGATCTTGACTCATTTTAACCTCTGACTCCCAGGTTCAAGTGATTCTCCTGCCTCAGCCTCCTGAGTAGCTGGGATTACAGGCACTGGCCACCATACCCAGCTACTTTTTATAGTTTTAGGAGAGATGGGGTTTCACCATGTTGGCCAGGCTGGTCTAGAACTCATGACCTCAAGTGATCCACCTGCCTCGGCCTCCCAAAGAGCTGGGATTACAGGCATGAACCACCGCACCGGCCTGTGCTGAGAAGGAGTGGAGAAAAATGGCCTCTGAAGGGGCCCAACTTTCCCTAAAAGTAAAATCTGCTCAAAATTAAGCTGAACCTTGATTACTTGGAACTGTCTGTGGTTGTCTTGCTTCGTTTAAACATGAGGAAACTGCCCCAAGTGACCTAATGTAGCCCCTATTTCTCCAAATTGGCTATCTTCTTCAGACAGTCTTGTATTTGCAACGATGAGCTATCATGTAATTTCATACTGCAGGCTCTTACTCACTTAATATCCTCCCCATAGCAGATGGTGGTGTCTTCAGTCAGAAGTTCACAAGCAAATCCTATATTTTCAGCAGTTTCTACAATAGAATAAAATTAAGGCAAATGTTATTCCTCCTGTTTTTATTTTGGTTTTTGAGACAGCATCTCACTCCCACTGCCTAGGCTGGAGTGCAGTGGCACGATCTCTGCTCACTGCAGCCTCAACCTCCGGGGCTCAAGTTATCTTCCCATCTCAGCGCTCCCCAGGCCCCTAGTACCTGGGAATACACACTCGCTACCAAGCCTGGTTAACTTTTGTATTTTTTTTGTCTTTTTTCTTTTCTTTCTTTTTTTTTTTTTTTAGGCAGAGTCTCGCCCTGTCACCCAGGCTGGAGTGTAATAACGCGATCTCAGCTCACTGCAACCTCTGCCTCCTGGGTTCAAGCGATTCTCCTGCCTCAGCCTCCAGAGTAGCTGGGATTACAGGCGACTGCCACCATGCCCAGCTAATTTTTTGTATCTTTAGTAGAGACAGGGTTTTACCAGGTTGGCCTGGCTGGAACTTTTGTATTTTTTCTAGAGATGGGATTTCGTCATGTTTGCCAGGCTCATTCTTACTGTTGAACTGAATAATTAATTTTACCTAGTAATGATATTTTTTACTGCATGAACATAACCCGATTCACACAAATATGATGTTTTTCTATAGCAATCTATAGGAATCATATGCAGAAAAGAAATCCTTTTCTCTATAATAAAACAAATGAAAGTCAAAGTCTAATTTGAAATGTTTTCAATTAAAATATGTGCTATATTGTCAAACATATAAACTGGTTATTTAATAAACAAATGTTCATTAAATTACTAAACACTGTTAGTTCATAGTTTAATTACTCTGTTATTGGTGGGGAGTGGAGGAGAGAAGTAAAGATAATTTCCACCAACCCTTACATGAAGATTTTTTTTCCTTGTTTTTGAGACAGAGTTTTGCTCTGTCACCCAGGCTGGAGTGCAGTGGCACAATCTTGGCACACTGCAACCTCTGCCTTCCGGGTTAAAGCGATTCTCCTGCCTCAGCCTCCTGAGTAGCTGGGATTACAGGCACATGCCACCACATCTAGCTAATGCTTGTATTTTTAGTAGAGATAGGGTTTCACCATGTTGCTCTTCATCTCCTGACCTCATGATCTGCCCACCTCGGCCTCCCAAAGTGCTCAGATTACAGGGGTGAACCACTGCACCCGGCGATTTTTATTTTTCCTTTTTAGATTACCACCCAATTTGGCATTTATTTAAGGCCAGGGCTGTGCTTCTCTTAACTTCACAGAGTGTGTAACCCAATGACAATTTCAGAGCAAGAGACGTTACTTGACTTCTTGTGAAAGGCTTGCCAAGTAAAGCATCAGTACCAAACAAGTGCTTGTTTAGTTCTAAAGTTAAGCATTAAAATCGTTCTTTCCGTAAGTATACAATTTTATTGTCAAGCAATAAAACGGGCAAGAAAACAAAAGTTATTATTCAGCACTTTGTATTGTTCTACTCTGTGCCCACCAAATGTCAAAGCACTGGAAGGACAGAGGGACGAGGCAGATGCCCCTTTCAGGACGGGAGCCCACGTCTGGTTGGAGTGATAAGACCAATCATAATCAGCAAAACATGGCCAGGAGCTCAATTATAAAAAAGGAACTGCTACTGAGGGGGATCAGGAAAGGATGCAGAAGGGTGTGCTGGAATAACAGAGGAGGGTTTCTCAGAAAAAGCATCTTCCGTCCAAAGAAACAGTGTTTGTACAGGATGAAAAGTCTGGGGGGGTCATCTTGGGCAAAGGAAACGGCAGCTATAAACATTTGTGAATTAACAGATATGCTTCCCTGCACAATGAATTACCCTTTTTGTCTCCAGTAAGAACCCAGATCTTAATGTCAGCTTTTGCAAGTTTTGAAATGGTCTCTGGAACTCCATCCTGTAGCTTGTCTTCAATAGCTGTAGCTCCCAGGAGCTTGAATGTACATTAAAAAAAAAAAAAAGGAATTAACAAATAAACCAAAAGTTTTCTGTAATTACAGGTTGCCAATCCGTAAAAAGAAGGGCTAATTATACATCCTGGTTGCTGCTCTCCTGGGGCCAATGGCCAGTATTGACAGGGAAGGCTGCCATGTTTCACATTTACTGCAAACTAACATGGCTAAAAATAGTTCATCCCTAAAGAACGAACTATTTAATTTACTGAGACAAAAATGCAAGTACAAAATCAAGGATGTTAGAAGTAGACTTTCCTTGTATATTTGTAGCTTTACACTGACAAAATCCAGTTGCAATACAAGCTATTTGTTGAACATTTCTCACTGATCTACATGCTACTAGAACTAGGTATGAAATCTGGAAAACTTTTAGAAACAACATATTTTTCTTATTTCAAGATTTGGCAGAATATGAATTGTCTCAGTAATTCTCTCAATGTAATAAGTATTAGATGCAGGTTTGTTATTGCTTAAAGATTATAATACATTTTAATAAGTGATATAAAAATGATGGGATTGAATTAGAACCTCTCCTAATGTGTTCTGTCTTTTGGTTTCTCATAATAGGAACTTCTGTTCTGCTTCTATTTTGCTCAACAAAAGAAATAACCTTCCTCCATTGTGCCAGTGTCAAATGCCGAAGTTACAATGATCTCTTAAGCATGAGATGAAATATTCAATAAAATTTAATAAAAATTTCAATTCTGCTTAGACTATCAAAAAAAAAGTTATTAAGGCTAAAACTCACAATTAAGTCTTTTTCAATCTCCTCATATACTTTATCCAGAGCTTCATCTCGGTTGGTTGCGGCCACACTGGCAGCCATAAACTTTTTATTCCATTCTGCAAATTCTTTTTCTTCAATTTCTTTGTAGCAAAGGCATAGGGTTCTAAGAGTTTCATTTGCAAAGACCTGTTTTATTAAAAAAAAAAAAACAAAAAAACCACCAGTACAAAGAATAGTTAATTTTATGCAATTAAAGATGAAGTTTAAAATTTTACTTTGAAGTAATACACTATCAGAATTTAAAAAGACCATTAAGGATGATGGATTCTGTACAAATACATTTTAGAGGGAGGATTAAATGTCACTTTTTTTTTTTTTTTTGAGACAAGGTCTGGCTTTATTACCCAGGCTGGGATGCAGTGATGCAATCCTGGCTCGCTGCAACCTCCACTTTCCAGGCTGAAGCCATCCTCTCACCTCAGCCTCCCAAGTAGCTGGGACTACAGGTGTGCACCACCATGCCTAATTTTTGTGTTTTTTTTTGTAGAAATGAGGTTTTATCATGCTGGTCGTGAACTCATGAGCTCGTGTGATCCACCCAACTCAGCCTCCCAATGTGCTGGGATTACAGGCATGAGCCACCATGCCTGGCCTAAACATCACTTTATAATAGACTTTGCTTTTCTTAACTTCTATCGGGTCCTGGACTGCACTTCCAGTTTCTAAAGGGAAAAGTTCACCTTTCTTCTTAGTCAAGTCACTAGAGTGAAGAAAATCTTTTTCTCTTAATGACTAGGAAAATATCAGACCAAGGGAGATGCCTTGGGGTGTAATGACATAAACATGAACCTGACAACTTTACTATTTATTTTTATTTTTATTTTGAGACGGAGTCTCACTCTGTCGCTCAGGCTGGAGTGCAATGGCGTGATCTCAGCTCACTGCAACCTCCGCCTCCCAGGTTCAAGCGATTCTCCTGCCTCAGCCTCCTGAGTAGCTGGGATTACAGGCATGTGCCACCGCGCCCAGCTAATTTTTGTATTTTTAGCAGAGACGGGGTTTCAACATCTTGGCCAGGCTGGTCTCAAACTCCTGACCTTGTGATCCACCCACCTCGGCCTCCCAAAGTGCTGGGATTACAGGTGTGAGCCACCATGCCAGGCTTTATTTTTATTTTTAATTTTATAGAGATGGGGTTTCGTCATGTTGGCCAGGCTGGTCTTGAACTCCTGACCTCAGGTGATATGCCCACCTTGGCCTCCCAAAGTGTTGGGATTATAGGTGTGAGACACCATGCCTGGCCTATAGTCACATCTTGTCTAGCCAAGATGGCAAAAGTGGTTCAACTGATTGAGTATTTGCTTTCAAAGATTCTTTGGAAGGTTCTGCATTTATTTGATTAGACGGTCATGATTCATATCCTCATAAGAACTCGTCAGTTTTAAGTGTATCAGCATCAGTATATAATCTTAAAATGTGACTCCACTTAGAACACAACATATTCATCAGGCTCCTCTCTGAAGGCTGTTTAGCTGGCTCTAAAACTCAATCGATCCTCAGGGTAAAGGGGGAAAAACCCACCCTATATTAAGTACCTCCTAGGTGCTAGCCACTGTGGAAGATGCTTTCTCTTGCAATGATCCTCCATGATGGGAATTATCCCCTCCCTCTTTCACAGAGGGAATTAATGATTCATATAACATATCCACCATTTTTTCCAAAGATGCAAACTAGTAAAGAGGAAGGGACACCAGGTTGGACTGATGTCCTCCATGCCTCCCTGTCATTGTTGTACAGAACCAAAACAACGTGAGGAGTGGTAGGTAATTCCAACAATGGAAGTTCCAGAAACACTCTGAGTAGTGGCAACATCACTGGACTAAGCATACAGCTTCCTAAGGACTTGGAAGTCATTGAGACCAAACTGTTTTACTAACAAAGCTATCAGAAGTCAATGATCCAACGCATTGCTTTGTCATCCTGGCACACACACGAATGCTTTCCTTCCTTCATGCTACATCTTGAAGTTAGTGGAGTTCTTGGAGGCCACACACATAGTAAGACTACAACCTAGGTAGTTACGCAGCTTGCTCAAGGTCACTGGAAGAGAGCCAAGTCATTCTCCTGCCTTAACCCTACAGACCTTGAAGACCCAGATGCTGGGAGAAGGTACTATGGTCATATCCCAGGAAGTCAGCGGCAGGGGCAGAACTGGAACCCAGGTGGCTATAATACTACTTTGCTGCTCTTTCTGCCCCAACTATTCCAAAGCAAAGGGAGGGTCAGCAGTTAACACACAGGTTTCATGCAAACTTAACAGACAGCATCAGAGAGTAAGATCAGACTCCCTTGCAGAAAGAATAAAAGTGACACTTACATCCAGGGCATCCTGTGTTTCTTGCTTAGTAGGATTCATTTGATGTAACCGTTCATAAATGACAGTATCAGCACCTTTACAGTAAAGCTTGATGTTGCCTTCTGGAGTTCTTACTGGTAGTGAAAGAAGGAAATCAACACAATAAAGTTCAAAGTTAAGTTTGATTTTTTTTTTTTTTTTAGACAAGATCTTACTCTGTCACCCAGGCTGGAGTGCCGTGGTGCAATATTGGCTCACCGCAGCCTTGACCTCCCAGGCTCGAGCAATCCTTCCATCTCAGCCTCCTGAGTAGCTGGGACTACAGATGCATGCCACCATGCCTGGGTAATTTTTTATTTTTATAGACATGGAGGTCTCACTATGTTACGTTGGTCCTGAACTCCTGGGCTCAAGCAATCCTCAGCCTCCTGAAGTGTTGGGATGACAGATGTGAGCCACCACACCCAGCTAAGTTTGATTTCTTAATAGAAAACTACATTTATAAAGTTAATTTGAATTGTTGCTAGGCTCATAATTCACTACTAGCTTAAAATCATCAGTTCATCTAGAAAAATGTTGCCTTCAACAAAACTGGTAAGTCATGATCTACATTGAATATAACAGTGAAATAAATATAGAGATTCCTTCACAGTCAGCTCTGTTTTCCATAACCTTACTTATTCTTCCAACAAATATTTACTGACTCCCTACCATGTGCTATGCCATGTGGTAGTTACTTTTTTCATAGAATTTTCCTCCAACCAACCAACAGGAAGTTTCTCACCTATGAACTCAAAACACTTATTGCCTTTAATACTCGGATCATAACACCACTCCTTGTGACTATTTTCTTTTGTTTTTTGATTAGTGCACAATTGTAATACATGTCTCATTGCTCACTAGATTATAAGGCAAAGTAGATGACAGGCATGATAATCAGTCTAGATCTGTGTGAGGGACACAGAGAGCATTCAGTAAATGTGCCTAAGGAGGGTGTAATAGACAGTTAAACCTGTATATTTTTATTGGTTAAAAATTCAACATCAAGCCAGGTGCGGTGGCTCATGTCTGTAATCCTAGCACTTTGGGAGGCCAAGACGGGTGAATCACAAGGTCAAGAGATCGAGACCATCCTGGCCAACAAGGTGAAACCCCTTCTCTACTAAAATGCAAAAAATTAGCTTGGTGTGGCGGCACGTGCCTGTATACAGTCCCAGCTACATAGGAGGCTGAGGCAGGAGAATCACTTGAACCTGGGTGGTGGAGGTTGCACTGAGCCGAGATCATGCCACTGCACTCCAGCCTGACAACAGAGCAAGACTCCTCAAAAAAAAAAAATTCAATATCATAGTGGAGGAGGCTTGTAGACACCACCTTAACCAAGTAATCAAAGTTACCATCCCCAATAATATATACCTTCTGATATGATAATTACGGAAGAGCACAGCATCACTTATGGACTCTTCCTGCCAACAACGTGTAACCTAGCTCTAATCATGAGGGAACATTGGACAAACCAAAATGGAGGGATAGCCTATAAAATAACTGGCCTGTGCTTTTAAGAAATGTCAAAGGATGAAAGATCGAAGAGATTGAACCATCCTTGACTCAGAGTCATTATCACTTAATGTAACCTGTGATCTTGGATTGCATCCTGTACCAGAAAAACATAAAGAATGAACTTCCCTGGTAAAATCTGAAAAGGTCTATCAGTTAGATAATATTGTATGGTGTTAAATTTTCTGGTTCTGATCATTGTACTGTATATACAAGTGACTGTTCTTGTTCTTAGGAAATACCTACTATGGTATATAGTACAGTATTTAGGGGAAAGGGACATTAGGGCTGCAATTTATTCTATTTTGTATATATATATATATTTTATATATACATATATATACATACACACATATACACATGAATGCTTATATATGTGTATATGTAGATATACATATATATATTTATTTAAATCATGCAATCTTGCTCCTTCTAATGAAATTTACTCTCAAATGGTTCAAAAACAATATCTGTATGTATGTGTGTGTACATATATGTATGTATGTATATAGATATATACAATGAAATTAAAAATATGGCAAATGTTGACAATTGGTGGATATGAAGGAATATGATAGTTCTTTAAACCATTCTTGCAACTTTTCTGTAAGTTTGAGATTATTTCAAATTATGAATTTAAAGCAGTTCAGTGTTAGAAAGTGGTTTTCATCTTTACTTGGTGGTCTGTTATGTGCCTGCATTGCAGGTATGATTTTGATTCATAAGCACAGCCTTGCTTTTCTCAGGAATCTTTTCCTGCTGAGTCTTCCCTTCCCTGCCATCAAGTACAGAAAAGAAAGCTCAGAGGTGCTCAAAAAAAAAGAGAGCATGTGCTGCTTAAAATAAGAGACTGCCACAAACGTCTACCTGCCACTTCTGGAGTGTTCCACCTGCCACCCCAGATTCAACATCTGGCAGCTCACATGGTTGAAGAAAGTCAGCAGCATTTGCAAGATTTAGAGATACTGGCTGTCCCTTTGAGTAGGGAACACAGTGAAGAATGAAGAAAACAATACCAGTTTCAATTAAGTCTGCAGAAATCTCCCAGGAGCCAAGTAGCTTATTCATTGTCTGCTTTATCTTGGTGCCACTCAATAAAAGGGGCACAAACATCTAAATGAGTGATTCATAGACAGACTCTGAGGGGGACCTACCAATGATAGACATTCGCTTCCGGTCACTGTTGAAGTCCAAAATGGCAAGAACATTATAGGTCCTTTCAGTGCCCAGCTCACTGATGGTGATGGTGTTCTGGGTCCTGGCGAGGAAGGCAAAGCCGAAGTTCCTGGCGGCGTTTACCAGGGCACCTTCGTCAGGAGAGGCTGCCTGGTAATTGAGGTGACCTAACAAGGAAGTGAGAGAAATCCCAGAAAAGCTGTAAAACCAAATACAGAGCTCACTGCTGAGGCCTCCACTGAGGCTCCTGTGGGGGTCAGCTCGGCTGCAAAGCCCAAAACATCCCCAGGAAAATGAGTCATTGACTCTGAAGGGTTATGCCAAGATTAAAACATCTTTGTTTTATCTTGACTTATAAACAGTAATGTACACTAAAAGTGAAACAGTGGCTGAGAATGGGGGGAAATTTCCATAATCCCACTATCCACAGGAAAAACAACAGGTGTTGACATTTTATCATTCCTTCCAGTCCCTTTTAAAATGTCTATATCTGAAATTGTTTCTGTCAAGCTGAATATACATTCACATCCTGATTATTTTAATGCTGTATCTGAGCATGTTGCCATCTCTTTGTAAATTCTTTATACACATTTGAACAAATGTAAACAGGTTATCATTTTCCCATTACAGACGCTTAGTTTATTTCCGAAATTTTTTTACTCTCAAAAATAACATTTTAATAACTTTTTGAATGTGTGTAAAGGTTTTTCCATTTTTTTTTCCTTTTAGAGACAGGGGTCTCCCCGTAGTGTTCAGGCTGGCCCTGATGTCCGGGGCACAAGTGATTCTTCTGCCTCAGCCTTCTGAGTAGTTAGGACTACAGGTGCGTGCCACCACACCTGGCTTGTTTCACCAGTTTATCTTCCCTCTAAAAGAGTATGTTTTCTTTCTTTTATTTTTTTTGAGACAGGCTCTTACTGTGTCACCAAGGCTGGAATACAATGGCACCGTCTCAGCTCACTGCAGCCTCAACCACCCCAGGCACAAGTGATCCTCCCACCTCAGCTTCCCAAGTAGCTGGGACTACAGGTGCGCACCACCACACCCAGCTAATTTTTTTTTTTTATAGAGAGAGGTCTTACTACGTTGCCCAGGCTATGTTTTCTTTACCATAGCTATATTCTCCTCTTAAAAAAGCCAACAAAAAAACCGTAGTTTGATCACTATCAGATATCTTAATGTTTAAAAGTTAAATAATGGAAAATTGTCCTTTATTCACAACTACATTTCAACAATAAGAATAAGCTAGGTTCAGCAGCATGTGCCTGTAATTCTGGCTATTCAGGAGGCTGAGGCAGGAGGATCACTTGTGCCCAGGAGCGTGAGGTTCTAAGTGAGATATCATCATGCCACTGCACTCCAGCCTGGCCGACAGAGCAAGATGCAGTCTCTTTTAGAAAAAAGAGAAAACCAATAAGAATAGGAATAAATCTCACAGCCAGATACACAGAAGAGTATGTATGCTACATGATTCCACTTATATAAACCAAAAAACTGACAAAGCTAACCTGTGTTACTCATAGTCAGAAAAGTACTTTTCTTGGAGGGGAATCTCTGGAAAGAAGTATAAAGGGAATTCTAGGAGGATTGATAATGTTCTTTTTTTAAATCTGGGTGCTCATTAGAAGAGCATATTAGTTTGCGAAAATTTATTGAGCTATATACTTATGATAAGTATATATCTCTGAACACATGTTGTACTTCAATAAAATGTTTAAAAAATACTCTGCCTACCCAAGATCTTCTATTTTTCTACTCCAGTTATTTTATCCCAAAATAGAAGGAAAAGCATTTCCATGGCCAGATGACTGAACAGAATGGGCATTTAGTTTTCCAAAATACTTTGACCAGGACGAAGGCCACAGATGCATGGACAGCTGTTTATACCCTAGTCTCACTTGGAACGGTCAGTGCTCTGGGGTAATGGTGCCAGAGGAAGCTAAACACACCTTCCTTCCTTCACAATTAGCCCAGAGCGTTCACTCTTTAAGTCAGTATTAATCACTTCCTGATTAATAATTAAAGATGACATTTTAGGGTCTCTCTATATTCGTTCACCCAGAAAGTCATTCACCAGAAGCTATAAAAGCACTTAATAAATCTGGCCATGTGACAAACATACACAAATGCCAGAGGGCAAACTATTTAACCAGGAACAAATCAGCAGCGGTGAGAACAAAGCCTTTCCCTTCGGCAATTTAAGCTGGCACAGTGATATATGGCATAATACTGACAGCAAACGCATTTCCAGCAGAGAAAAGAAACAAAATACTAAAAGGTAGTAAAGTTCCCACAAGTAAGACAATAATATCTAGAGCAAACACTCTAGATATTTTTATCATTAAAGAAAAAAGAAGGCTGGGTGTGGTGGTTCATGCCTATAATCCCAGCACTTTGGGAGACCAAGGTGGGTGGATCACCTGAGGTCAGGAGTTCAAGACCAGCCTGGCCAACATGGTAAAACTCTGTCTCTACTAAAAATACAAAATTAGGCAGGCATGGTGGTGCGCGTCTGTAGTCCCAGCTACTAGGGATGCTGAGGCAGGAGAATCGCTTGAACCCTGGAGGCAGAGGTTGCAGTGAGTCAGTCGAGATTGTGCCACTGTTCTTCAGCCCAAGCTCAAGGCTGGGCACAGTGGCTCACACCTGTAATCCCAGCATTTCGGGAGGCTGAGGTGGGCAGATCATTTGAGGTCAGGAGCTCGAGACCAGCCTGACCAACATGGTGAAAACTCATCTCTACAAAAATATAAAATGAGCCAAGCATGATGGCGGGTGGCTGCAATCCCAGCTACCGGGAGGCTGAGGCTCGAGAGTCACTTGAAACCAGGAGGCGGAGGTTGCAGTGAGCTGAGATCATGCCATTACACCCCAGCCTGGGTGACAGAGTGAGACTCCATCTCGAAAACAAACAAAAAAAGAAAACTAATACATCCTCTCCATACTTGGCCTCTACCTGTACTCAATGCCCAGGCCACACAAATTGTGGAAGTAGTCAGATGTTAATGGCAGCGTATATGAAAGGATTTTCTCCCCTCTCTTGTTGTTGCTATGCCCAATTTTTTCCCCCCTAGAGACAGGGTCTTACTCTGTCACCCAGGCTGGAATGCAGTGGCATAATCATGTCTCACTGAAGCCTCAACTGCCCGGGCTCAAGTGATCCTCCCACCTCAACCTCCCAAGTAGCTGGGACTACAGGTGCGTGCCACCACACCTGGCTAATTTCTTTTTAAATTTTTTTGTACAGATGGCATTTCACCAGGTCACCCAGGCTGATCTGGAAATCCTGAGCTCAAGCAATTCACCCAATTTGGCTTCCCAAAGTGCTGGGATTACAGGCAGGAGACACCACATTTGGTCTCTATTCTTATAAAAGACGAAATGAGAGCAAGGAGACAGCTGCATGGTGGAGTGGAGGGAGGACGGGACTAGAATGAGTTTGAACCTGCTAGCTGGCCGTAGACAGGTCCCTCATGCTTTCTGAGTCTGAATTTCCATATCTATAAAATTTGGTGGCTGGGCACGATGGCTCACACCTGTAATTTCAGCACTTTGGGAGGCCAAGCCAGGTGGATCACCTGAGGTCAGGAGTTCGAGACCAGCCTGGCCAACATGGTGAAACTTTGTCT
>CAUYLG010026761.1:0-31787 GCA_963573385.1 Cacajao melanocephalus
TTCTTGCATTTACTGTTTAATGTAACCATGCAGCATGCGTCATCAAGGAAGAACTAAAAGGTATATAATCAGACATATGCACACAATAAACTTGCTATTCTGGCATGCTATGCTGGCATTGCCTGAGTAGTCCTCCAGACCTCACTGTCTGTCTGTCTTTTCTTCTGCACACTCTCTCCTCCAGGTAGTGAACATCTCTAAGTTGGGGTGAGGCCTCCCACAGGCCGGGAGCCTCTTGGCAGATGTGCACGTGCCAGTCCCCCACACAAATTCATTTATTTCTGCTCTGGTCTTTATTATTTCTTTTCTTCTACTAATTTGGGGTTTGGCATTCTCTTGCTTTTCTAGTTCTTTAAGATACATCACTAGGTTATTCATTTGAAGTTTTTCTTCTTTGTTGATATATACTCTTATATCTATAAACTTTCCTCTTAGTATTGCTTTTACTGTATCCTGTAGGTTTTGATGTGTTATATTATCATTACCATTTGTTTCAAGAAATTTGTCCATTTCCTTTGTAATTTCTTCATTGACCCACTGGTCATTCAGGGGCATATTGTTTGATTTCCATATATTTTCATAGTTTCCAAAATTCCTCGTTATAGATTTCTAGTTTTATTTCATTGTGATCAGAAAAGATGCTTGATACTATTTCAATTTTTTAATGTTTTACAACTTGTTTTATGACCTAACATATGCTCTATCCTTGAGACTGATCCTTGTTCCGAGGAAAAGAATATGTATGAAGTGTTCTGTATCTGTTAGATCTGTTTGTCTACAGTGTAGATTAAGTCTGATGTTTATTGACTTTCTGTCTGGAAGATCATCCAATGCTGAAAGTGGGGTGTTGTCTCTAGCTATTACTGTACTGGGGCCTCTTTCTTTAGCTCTAATCATATTTGCTGTATATATCTGGGTGTTTTTATGTTGGGTGTACATATATTTAAAATTGTTGTATCCTTTTGTTGAATTAACCTCTTTATCATTATATCATGACCCTCTTTGTCTCTTCTTATAGTTTGTGTATTGAGATTCATTTTGACTAAAGTAAGTATAGCTACTCCTGCTCTTTTTTATTGCTGTTGGCATGGAATACCTTATTCCATCCCTTTATTTTCTGTCTGTGTGTGTCATTATAGAAGTGTGTTTCTTACAGCCAACAGATCAAGAGGTCTTACGTTTTTATCTATTCAGGCACTCTGTATGTTTTGATTGGAGAGTTTAGTTCCTTTACATTCAATATTACTATTGATAAGTAAGGATTTACTCCTGCCATTTTGTTATTCATTTTCTGGTTGTTTTGTGTTCTTCTCTTTCTTCTTTCTTTCCTTCTTGTCTCCTTTTAGTGAAGGTGATTTTCTCTGGTGATGTGATTTAGTTTTTTGTTTTGTATTTTTTGTGCATGGATTGATGTATTTTGGTTTGAGGTTACCATGAGGCTTGAAAATAGTATATTATTACTCTTGATTTTAAACTGATAACAACTTAACACAGTTTGCATAAACAAACAAAGAAGCAAAAAGAAAACTAATAAAAATTCTAGGCCTTAACTTCATCCCCTCGCTTTTTAACTTTTTGTTTCTATTTATATCTTATTATACTGTCTATGTCTTGAAAAGTTGTTGTAGTTATTATTTTTGATTGGTTCATACTCTTTCTACTTAGAATAAGAGTAGTTTACATACCACAGTTACAATGTTACAGTATTCTATGCTTTTCTATGTACTTTCAGTGAGTTTTGTACCTTCAGGTGATTACTTACTAACTTCCTTTTCTTTCTAAAGTACTCTGTTAGCATTTCTTGTAAGATAGGTCTAGTGTTGATGAAATCCTTCAGCTTTTGCTTGTCTGGGAAAGTCTTTATTTCTCCTTCATGTTTGAAGGATATTTTTGTCAGATTTACTATTCTAGGATAAAAGTTTTTTTCTTTTCCTTCAGCACTTTAAGTATGTTATGCCACTCTCTCCTGATGTGTAACATTTCCACTGAAAAGTCTACTACTACCAGATGTATTGGAAGTCCATTGTATGTTTTTACTTTTTTCTCTTGCTGCTTTTAGGATCCTTTCATCATCCTTAACCTTTGTGAATTTATTTATTAAATGCCTTGTGATAATCTTCTTTGGGTTAAATCTACTTGGTATTCTATAACCTTCTTGTAATTGGATATTGATATCTTTCTGTCGTTTCAGGAAGTTCTCTGTTATTCCTTTGAATAAACTTTCTAACCTTCTCTCTTTCTCTACCTCCTCTCTAATGCCAACTCCCCTTGAATTTGCCCTGTTGAGGCTATTTTCTAGATCCTGAAGGCATGCTTCATCACTTTTTTTTCTTTTCTCTTTTGTCTCCTCTGACTGTGTATTTCCAAACCGTCTGTCTTCAAGTTCACTAATTCTTTCTTCTGCTTGATCAATTCTGCTATTGAGACTCAGATGCATTCTTCATTATGCCAATTGCATTTTTCAGCTACAGAATGTCTGCTCAATTCTTTTTAATTATTTCATTCTCTTTGTTAAATTTATCTGATAGAATTCTGAATTCCTTTTTTGTGTTATCTTGAATTTCGAGTTTCCTCAAAACAGCTATTTTGAATTCTCTGTCTGAAAGGTCATATATCTCTGTTTCTTCAGGATCAGTCCTTGGTGGCTTGTTTAGTTCCTTCAGTGAGGTTCTTTTTTCCTACAACCATCAACAGTGTCTTGATAGTTGCGGATGTTTGTCTATGTCTGGGCATTGGAGAGTTAAGTGTTTATTGTAGTTGTCACTGTCTGGGCTTGTTTGTACCATTCCTTCTCAGGAAGACTTTGCAGATAGGTCTTAGGGGTTGTGATGTTAGCTGTATCTGCTTTAGGGGGGTACCCCTATAATAATGTGATTCTTGTAGACTTGTACATGTATTGCCTTGATGGTCCTGGGCTCTTTAGTTAGCAGTTGATGAATCCTGCCAGGTCTGGGTGCTTCCCTTCAAGGCAGCAGGTTCTCTTCTGGCCCAGGGTGTATCTAGCAATGTTGTTCAGAAGCTAGGGCCTGAAAAGAGGATGTCACAACTCCAATTAGTGCCCTATTCTGTTTGGCTGAGCTGGTATCCAAGATGCAAAATAAAGTCTTCCCCACTCTTCCCTCGCCTCTCCTCAAGTGGAAGGAAGGGATCTCTTTTGGAGCCACAAGGTGTACAGCCTGTGATTAGAAGAGGGGGGCATGACAGCATTCTAGTAGCTAGTAGCCACCCTGGCTAGCAACTTGATAGGTCACATACCCTCTGGTCAACTGTCCCTGCACCAAGTTCAGCACTAGGACTCCTGTAAAAGTTGCAGTCCTTGTAGCCTTGACTGCCTTTCAAGTTCATTAGGGCCCTTGGGTACTTTAGCCCACAGTAGCAAGGTTTGAGGGAACTCAAGTTCTAACCTCTGGGAGCAGTGATTCCCCTCTGGCTAGGGCTAATATGAACACTCCTTCTGTGGGAGGGCATCAGCTAAATTTGATCCAGTTTTCCTTTCTGCTCTAACAGTATAGCACTGAGTTCAAAGCCTTACAATTGCTGTGCTGTTCCTCCCTTAGTGCTTAGAGATGCTCTCTGCACCTGGCTATTGCTGGGGGTAGGGAGGAGAGGTGGCAGGATACATTGGTGGTCCAAGACTGTTTTTCTCTACCTCTTCAATAACTCTTTCAGTGACGTGATATTAAAACCAGGTACTGTGAGTATGCACCTATGAGTGCTTTCAAGGTGCTTTTCTTGTGTAGATAGTTTTTAGTTGGTGTCCTTGTGAAAGCAGGGTGGGAGGGAGGCACAGGGATCTGCTGTCTTGCTCCACCTTCTCCATGCCATCTTTATTCACTCTCCAACAAATTTTTACCTTGACTAGAACATGGATTTTTTTTAAAAGGTTAACTGATTATTTGATAGTATCTTTCATATAGATATCAACTAGTTTAAGACAGAATATATGGAATGTAACTTTGGAAAGCAGAGATAATGTTCTTTCTCATATGCTTAATATCTGGAGAGATGGCCATGTAAAGCTGTTCTTCAGTATATAGGTATTAAAGTACAAAAGAGAATCACAGGTAACCTACATTGTTTTAGTTGTAAAAAAAAATAACATAGGTATGTTACATTAAACACAAACATAAATGGGATACGTTTCATGGGTTTTAGTTTCTTCTGGGGATACTTCCACATAGTATTAATCTCTTTATTCCCATTTAAGATATTTAAACATTGCCTTGTGTTGAATTTCCGTAGCTGTTATCCCTGATTGTATAAGTATCTTAAATAATTTTATGAATAATAATTATTAGGGGAAACAGTCTCTGGAATACTCTTTTTCAAATGTTATTGTTTTTGATTTGCTTATTTTTTTCACATTTTAAATGGTTTCTTTATTTCCTTATTTTAACCTTATCTTCTTCACATGTATTGAAATATTGAGCATGTCTGCTCTCTGAAAAACAGTTTTATGAATCTCAAAATGAACATGTCACGTAGATGAAAATGCTGTCAGTATTTTTCTAAGTAAACACATTATGACTCTACATTAAACACAGAGGTTTTATTTTAGAATGGCACAATGAAAGTAATAGGGCCATTCTAAGGGTTCTTGTTATCACCATGCAGTGTCTCTCACAAAAGCTGCTCTAACTGTAATGCATTTTTGTCCCTATTAAGACATTCACCCTAAGCTAATGCTACTGTTCTAAAAGAAAACAAAGCCTGAATAAGTCAGGTAAAAATTGGATTTTTAAAAGTATTACTTTATCTATATTTGCCTTCCAGTCTTTCTAAAATTTCTAAGCAATTGAATGACTTTCCACTTCATTTTAACTGTACACATCTGGCCTCTTTAGAGAACCTAAATGCTCACCTACACTAGAAAGATGCCTTCTTGTTTCCCTTTTTTACTCGTTTAACATACATTTACTGTACTCTCTGGATCTCAAGGTTATTCGTGGTGCTTCTTACCACATGGCATTTTCATAACATTAACATCAAAATAATTTTTAAATGGGTGTTCTAAATGTAATACTGGGTTCAGAATTTCATAATTGGCTTTTAAATATCACTGCAAGGGTGATAGATTTATTATGCATTTAGAATTCCAAAACACACAAACATTAGTAGGCACCGACATTTTAAGGGAAAAAAATGTGCGATAAACCTTATTATAGACATTTTTCCTCATTAAATTAATTTTTTCTCTCTGAGAAAAATAGAACAATGGCTCCAGCTCACAAAATATCAGTGCTTGGTTGGAGCTTAATTGAAACTTATAATTATTTTTTCTTGTGTACCAAGAGTATCAAGATGAATGATGCAGCCTCTGCCCTCAAAGAGCTCAGAGCCTTGTAGGAAAAACCTACAAATGGCAAAGCTCTAAGTCAGGAGGGAGTTACAGGCCAAAGAAGATGAAGCAGTGCTGGGTACCTTTCCCATATGCCAGGAGGGTCTGCAAAGATTTTTCTGGGGGAAGTGCCTCTGCCAGGTGCTGGTGATACCGAAAAGGGTGAGATTGTTTAGGATGTCCGAGTCCAGTGAGAGAAGCTAACTTGTACATAAATACAACTCAAAGTGGCAGATGCACAGTACTCTGTGTGAACACTGAGAGGGCCCATTTCTCTCCAAAGAGCAGAAAGAGAGGGTGATACACAGAATAGAAGTTCCACAAGCCCTTAATCTGTTCTTCCACTTGGGGCTTCACTAGGACACTCCATGTCCTTCTGATTCTGGGAAACAGACTTCCCCTACACACCAATCACAATGCCTAGTAGGTGAGACCTTCAGAGTCACAACTCAGTGTGGCCTGAGCCAGTACTTCCTAGGTCTCGGTGCCTACCTTAGTCACCTGACCTGTAACTCTGTATTGGTTGCTGCTGTTAACATGCAGATTCAGACACAGGAAGCCTCAGGTGAGGCTTGAGATCCTCATTTCTAACAACGGTGGAATGCACCTGCTAGTCCGGGAACTACATTTCGAATGGCAAAACCCAAATTTTGACTTATGTTAAAATTGTTGTGTGATAATTGCCAAATAAATCTGTCACTCTTGCATTGATATTTAAAAATCCATTATGAAATTCCGAAGAAATATCTTCAGCTATTTGCTGTAAATATGAAAACAGAAGTCGGCCCAGGAATAATAGCATTGGGAACAATTGCTATAATAGCGATTACAAATTGTTGACTGCTTTTCACTTGGCTTCTTGTTACAGTTGGTAATAAAAACTAGCAATAAATAGGGTTTGTTTTATTCCTTACAATTACTGACTGAAGTTAATATCATTTTCCCATTTTGCAAACAAAGGCAGAGGTTAAGTAACTAATTCAGTGCCACACAGCCAGTACAAGGCCGAACTTTGTGATTCAATTCCAGGTCTCTCTTACTCCACAGCCAATACCCCCTAAAGAACATGGTCAAAAGAAGCAAATAGAAAGTTGATAGAAGTGAAGAATAACAAGAGTAAAAATTGTGATGTCCTGTGGCATAGAAATGGCTTAACCTTCTGGGGACAAAAACTAGCAGCTGAGCTACACAAGGTGCCCCTGTCAAATAGCTCTGTCAAATAATGTTTTTAAATGCGGCTGGTAGATACACATGAGCCAAAACAAAGAGGCGGCTGGTGCTAATCTGATTCAGTACTTTAGTAGGGGAAAGCTCCAGAGCAACTATTTTACAGTCTCTATATATATATATATAACTATGTATGTGTAAATATTGTGAACATGAAGAGAGACTTGCTGACTCACCATCAAGTGACATTTCAGTGAAGATTATATGTCAAGTAGGAAAAGAAACTACATGGATATATTCACTGATGGAGCCAGATTCTGACCTCCCGAAGTATGGACCAGAACCATGTTCTTAGCAATTATTCACTCTGAATGCACAAAGAATGTATTTCTTGAATTTCTGATCATTTTAATATATCATAAAAATGGTGATTTTGAAAAAAAATGTGCTAACAAGCACACCCTTCCAGGATGAGTATTATTACTCCAGGACAACTCTTTTTAGTTAAATGGGTCATGAACTAAGAAGTGACATCGAAAGCTTCCTCAATTATGGATATATGCTGGCTTTGCTGAAGCAGGGTAGTTATCAGAAACTTTAAATTGAGAAGTGAGTTGCTTTTCCTCACAGGGAAAATTCATCACAACTAAGAATAACTATCTGTACTTGGTGAATTGCTTCCTTGTCCACCCCAGTGCTAAAGCAGGCTTCACAAATTTGGCTTATTTAGCAGATAACTTTGTCGGCTCCACACTGAATCAGCGACAACATGGTAAAACTGAATGCTTTCAACAACTGTGACAAGATGGCTACAATTATAATGAAGTTTGATTGTTGGATAACGAGTTGATTGTGGGTACTATGAGTCACTTGAGACTCAGTTCATTTACATGTGGTGAAAAGTACAGTGTCAATGGTGAAATAATAACCCAAACCATTAGTCTTTCTTCCTCACTGACTAAGCCTTTGTGTAGAACCCTGAGATAGGAAAATCCCAGCTAATGGATACAAAAACTTTACATCCCGCCATATAAGTGAAATGATCTCTCAGCAGGAAAATACTGATGAAAATCTTCAACACTTGTAGCACTAAAACACTGAACCACACTAACTTTTTGGCAACATTATGAACAACTCTCCTCAGTGTCACCTTGAAAGAGCTACCACATACGGACCACTTACTATAATTGCAAAGATCTGTTCCAAGTATTTATGTGTCAAATTTAATCAGCCCTAATAGCAGAACAGATGTACTTATATGTTCTATTATTATCAATTATTATCTGCCAATGAGGAAACAATGATAAGAATAGGTAAAGTCAGGGGTCCCCAACCCCTGGGCCATGGACAGGTATGAGTCTGCAGCCTGTTAGGCACTGGAATACATAGCAGGAGGTGAGCATCAGGCCAGCAAGCATTACCACCTGAGCTCTGCCTCCTGTCAGATCAGCAGTGGCTTTACATCCCCATAGGAGCACGAATCCTATTGTGAACTGCACATGCGAAGGATCTAGGTTCCACACTCTTTATGAGAATCTAATACCTGATGATCTGTCACTGTCTCCCAACACCCCCAGATGGGAGTGTCTAGTTGCAGGAAAACAGGCTCAGAGCTTCCACTGACTCTACATTATGGTGAGTTGCATAATTATTTCATTATATATTACAATGTAATAATCATAGAGATAATATGCACCATAAATGTAATGTGCTTGAATCATCCCAAAACCATCCCCCACCCCATCCATGGAAAAACTATCTTCCATGATACTGATCCCTAGTGCCAAAAAGGTTGGGACTGCTGGGCTAAGTAACTAACCAAAAGTCATCCGGTTGATAGCAGAGGCAAGATCTATACAGAGACAGCCTGACTATAGAGCTTGTTTACTCACCATATTGTAATACAGCTTTGGAGCGGTGATACAGGAGACTGCCCTGTGTATATTTGTAAGTTTTAATCCTAAAAATTTGGTGACTTCAAGAGTGAGATGAAAACTAATTCTGATATGTAGAGTCATTTCTGTTCCAATTAAACCTAATTTTCCGAAATTGATCTTACTGCAACAGCATCTTGACCATTTAGAAAGATGGAGGAGCATTCTTTTTCTTCCAAAGTTAAGAATATGAAGATTTTATTTTTATATTTATATGTGATATATGTATAAATACCCAGATTTTATGTGGATTTTAAGATAAAATATGAGTGTTTACATTGCAGCAGGTCATTCAGACTTCAATTTTCCTATCCTCTATGAGGGATACTTCGGGAAAGAATGAGAAGCACCGTTCAAACTTGTCTCTGTGCTTTAGGGCTGTAAGAATTGTATGTGAAACTTCCAAATCTCTGCCTTGAGAAAACAGACATTTTTAATAATCAGAGAAATTTGTTATATTCATCCTCAATAATTAATATTTATTTTAGATCTATAGTATACAGAGAACACTACTAAGATTCAAGGAAAACACACACACACACACTCCTTCCTCTTAAGAGTTTTACAATCCTAAGGTTTGAGCAGTGGCAGTATCATAGCCAATTAGGTTTATCCAAGGCACAATTATTGCTCATTGAAAACTTTTCCCAATTCCCCACCATGATGACTTGAAATATAGTCAGCATTGGCAATTTTTGATAGTCTCTACGGAGACTGAATTATAAAAACAAAAAAGTTTTACAATCCTATTGGAAAATAATATCTAAACAAAAGGGTGAAGAATAATATTAATCAATGCTCAAGGATTGACAATATAATCTAAAAGAATGTACAAACTGATAGAAATAGGGGATTCACCATCTCACTCTTGGCTGTATTCTGAAGAGAGCAGTTAGCTTAGGCATCCCACATAAGGAATAGTGACCTCAGAACCAAGAGAGATTTTCTGTCTAATCATCTATGTAAACCTGAGGCCCCTGTAAATCAACCTTTTTTAAGGACTTGTTCACCAGTAACTTAAATGCTCAAGAATGCTTGGCTTGAGGCTTATCTTAAAGGTGAATTAAGATTTTATCTATCAGTTAGACTTGCCATATATGGAAGCAAGAGTCTTTCTATTGCTTCTATTAGTTAATCCATCTTCTAACATTTGGGATCTTACAAGTGAATGCATATCCTCTTATCCTTTTCTATGTGGCATCACCTCAGTGATTAGAAAATTATGATTCTAATTATCTTTCTCTTCTTTAGAGGAAACACATTTGTTCTAAAGGTAGATTCTTAGGAGATGCTCATGAGTTTTCATTAACTCCTCCTTATTGTCTTCTGAACATATTTCAATTTATTTTTTAAATTATCATGAACATAAGTGAATCAGCCCAGAGAAGACCTATCACATCTTGTTTTAGAAAACATGTTTCTGTTAATGCATTCTAAATTCTAATTGACTATTTTAATATAATACTGTTGGTTACTACTGAATTTACTGTCCAATAAATTACCCAGACTTTTTCATATGCTCCTGTTAAACCATGTTTCTCCCATCCTAGCCTTAAACAGTGTTTTTAGACCCATGTTCATATCCTTAAATTTATCTTTTTAGCATTATATTTTGTTTTACTTGGCTCACTGTTCAACCAATGAGATGGTTTTGATTGTTGCATCTGACCCTGGGGAAGGAAAAGAAGTAAGAGTAAAACTATGGACAGCTAGAAGTAAGAGAAGAATTTCCCCTCATTTCTTGGAAGATATAACTAATGCATGACAAAGAAATAACCTTCTCTCATTAGTACAACTGATTTATGTGTATTCCTTTTTAACAAATTTACCTAAGCTTTGAGGGGAAAACCAGTATGCTGGGTCCATTAGTATTTATTTCATATCAGCTTTCCCAGCACCTCACCATGAGGACTAGATGTGTTTTTGTAGGTGACTGATGGGATGCCAGCTGTAAATCACTTTCCATCCTTTCTCAGCTTAAAAAAAAAAAAAAAAACTGAAGTCCCAGTTTTGTGCACAGGTATGTCCTTCTTTGCAAAGGAAAGACCAGTTTCTCCTTTCCTGCTTTGTTCTTTTCCACCATGTGAAATCAAATGGTTTTTTGGCACTCTTCCTCCATAGGGAGGTAGGGCAGAGGAAAAAAGAATTGACCTCCACATATTCAAAAATGTTTGAGAGTTTCAGTCCATAATTGTGCTTCATTTTACATAACTTTTCATTTTTTAAATTTATAACATTAAGAAAATATGTTTGGCTTAAAAATTAGAATTGGTGAACTCAAGGAAAAGAATTAAATAACAGACAGATTTTTCTCTTCTGTGTTTACTGATAAATCTATGGCAATTCCCTCAGCACCAGTTTGCAGTGGTACACAAGAAGTAGAAGCAAATAGGGGTTCCAGTATATGATCACCCAGATATGAGTGATACTCAAGGTGTGATGTATTGAGAGACAGAACTCCTCTCAAATGATGAACATGTAAAACCAAATATTAGGCTGGTGCAAAAGTAATTGTGATTTTTGCCACTTTTAATGGCAACCAACCTAATAAGTTATGTGCTTCCAAACTATAGTAGTGGGACAGGTGTAGAATAGATATTCCCATTCCAGAAGAAAAGGAATAGGAAAGAAGAAAAGAGTGACAGTTTTTAAGTAAGTCCAAAACCTAGCAAGTCAAACTCCATATCTCAGGGCTGAAGAATCATCCTCTTGTGCTTGATGCTGTGCGCTCCAAGCCCACTGGGGCAGAGGTCCCATTTTCCAGACCCAGTAGAATTGAGGTCTTGCTCTGCAGCTCTGCCAAGTGCTCAATCCCAGGTTTCTGCTGGTAAGCCACTAAACCTCCATAGCTCCTCCCTGTCCTACCCCCATGCCTTTGATTGGAGGTAATCTAACTTGCTGAAAATGAGGCAATTCTCCCCCTACTTTGAAGCATAGAATGAAGCCATGATGATCTCTGAATCACTTTTTTGTGGTTATTCTTCTTTTGTCTTGAAGAATAGGTCATATTTGCAGCTGAAAAGCTTTATGGTCTTCCCTATAAAATCAAAAAAAAAAAAATCTGACAACATTTCTGTATTCCTTCCCATATCCTTACCATTCAGTTCAAACTGGCAGTTTTCCCGCTGAGGTAGCTAATTCAGTCCATGCTTCATACCATGCTAATCTCCTTATCAAATTGTGGCTTGGTAATACTCTTAGTGTTCTCTTTTAAACATGCTTTCTTGTTTTGTGCAATATGGATTGGCTGAGAATTTTCCAAGCTCATAGGTTCTAGTTCCTTGTTGTTTGGTAAGTCCCTCTTCACATTATTTCTCTCTTCTCATATTTTACTAAAGTCAGGAGGAACAAAGCTGTTCCTTCAATACTTTGCTTAGAAATATCCTCAGCTAAATATCCAACTTCATTGTTCACAAGTCCTAGCTTCCACAAAACACTAAAAATATAAACACAATTCAGCCAAGTTGTTTGCTGCTTAATAACGAGGATTGCCTGTTCTTCATTGCACAAGATGGAGAAAAGGACAGTGAAATTTACAGTGTTAGTGAGGATAATAACATGTTTTCACTTCAGTCTGAGAATTCATCAAAATGGACTTCACTATCCATATTTCTATTAACATTCTGCCCATGATTACATATGTATTCTTTCAGAAGATGGAAGTTTTCTCTACAGCTCTTCTCTTTTCTTTCTGAGCCCTAACCAAATCACCTTTAAAAGTCCCTTCATGACAATCTTGGCTTCTTCTAGATGTACTTCACAACTCTTTGTTAGTTCCAAAGCTGCTTTCACATTTTTAGGTATTTGTTATAGCAGCACCCTACTTCTTACAACCAATTTCTGTCTTATTTTGGGCTGCTACAATAAAATACCATATGTAGGGTAGCTTATCAACAGCAAACATTTATTTCTCACAGTTCTGGAGGCTGGAAAGCTCAAGATCAAGGTGATGGCCTATCTGATGTCTGGTGAGGGCCTGCTTCCTGGTTGTAGATGACTGTCTTCTTTCCATGTCCTCACATGGAGAGAAGAAGAACCAGCTCTTTGGCCTCCTCCTATAAGAGCACTAATTCCATTCATGAGGGCTCTGCTTTCATGACCTAATTATCTCTAAAAGTCCCCACCTCCAAATATCATTACATTCAGGATTACATTTCAACATATGAATTTGAGGGGGACATAAACATTCAGTCCATAACAGGTTCTTTCCAATTTAAGGCATTAAATATACTGTAATTAGGGTCCTCATATACAGGTTTGAGTTTCTCCAGTGTACAAACATAAAAATGGAATTTGTCATAGGTTATGTGTATTGTTAACTACATGTAGTCAATATTGTTCTTCAAAGTGATTTCTCAATGTATATTATTACCATTAGTGTGAGGAGATTTTAATTTACCCAAGTACTCTCCCAAAATTGACATTGTGTGACTTTTTAACTGTGGAACATTTAGATGTGGAATACTTTTTTATTCACATTTCTCTGATTAATAGTTCTGAGCATCTATTCATTTAATTTGGATTATTTATATTTTCTTCTTTTATGAACTGCCCACACATTTGTTTGCTATTTTTCAATCAGGTTTTTATATTGTTAAATTGCAATCTGTTACTTATTATTATGGATAATAGTCCCTTGTATCTTCCAGTATAAATCTCTATTTTTATTTTATTTTTGGTTTCCTTATATGCTCAAAAGTTTTTATTAAATTAAACTATGAAAAAAATCTTTTCCTTTTGAGCTTGGTCTCATAGTAAGAAATCCTTTTCTGCTCCAAAGCTATAGTCTACATTTTTATGACAGTTTTAGAATTTGTAACAATTTTTAAATTCATTTTTGAGTTTATTTTTGCATGTATTATCACTTGGAGGTGTAATTTTTTACATAGAAGTGCAAATATCTCAACACCATTTTTGAATAGGTTGTCATTCCTGAATGATAAAGAAGCATCCTCTAGTTTAAGCCAGGATTGCATAAATGCCTGAGTGTGTCTCAGCTCTCTGAGAGTTTTATTATTTTGATCAACATATCTGTTCCCATGCCATTGCCTAATTATTATGATTCTATATTATTGATAGAGCAAATACCCCTGCTTATTTTTATTATAAGACATGTCTTGGTTATACTTTGCCCTTCAACCTTCAATATAAGTTTTAGAATTCATTTGTTAAATTCCACAAATTATTGAATTAGAATTTTTATTGCAATCACATTGAATTTATAAAATAATTTAGGAAAATCAAGATTTTAAAGATATTTGGTCTTCCCACTTGAGAAGATAACCTAACTCTGTATCCAAGTCTTATTTTATGTTTTTGATAAAGTTTTATATTATTTTTATAAAGATCTTGTACAACTTTTGTTAGAAATATTACCAGTTACTTTTAGGTTTTGCTATTGATTTGAACTATGCTTTTATTTCTCTTATATATTTGAATTTATTTTATTGCTAGTATATTAGAAGCATTTGATATTTTAAAGCTTAACCTGGCATCCCTATTGAACTGCTGCTAACACTTATCTGTCTAATCTCTTGGAATTTTTATGTAAATAACCATATCATTTGTAAATAGTAAAATTTGTATTTTCTTTTCCAATTTTTATTTATTTTTTTCTACTTTTGTTGCATCAGCTGCAGAATTAACACTTTTGAATGTTAGTATATTGACTTTATTTAGTTTTCTTCTTATCATTAATAGGAATGCTGTAAAATCCACCATTCTACAAATATTTGTGTACCCAGTATGTGACAGGCATTGTTACAACAATGAACAAAACAGACAAAAGTGTCTACCTTCATCAAATTTATTGGCTACTTGGTTAGAAAAACAAACAGGTAAAACTTGTAGTATGGCTAATGATGATACATTATATGGAAACAAATTAAATAGGAAATGGCAACAGGTCATACTAGAGATGGGATGAGGGAGTTCATTTTCAAATAAGATGGTCATGAAGTTTTCAAGGAGAATGTAACACTTCAGTAAATACTTGAAGGAGTGAAGCCCTAAGTGTGGAACAACTGCAAAGCTCTTGACACATAATTGTACCAGGCAGAGCTGAGGAGCAGCAAGGAGGCCATTGTGATTGAAACAGAGAGCAAGGAGCAGAGAAATTGAGATACATTCCAGGGAGTAACAAAAAAGCAGATTGTAAGAACGGTACTCTGAATAAGGTGGTGGCCGGGCGCGGTGGCTCACGCCTGTAATCTCAGCACTTTGGGAGGCCAAGGTGGGCGGATCACAAGGTCAAGAAATCGAGACCATCCTGGCCAACATGGTAAAACACCGTCTCTACTAAAAATGTAAAAATTAGCTTGGCATGATGGCATGCACCTGTAGTCTCAGCTACTCGGGAGGCTGAGGCAGGAGAATTGCTTGAACCTGGGAGACAGAGGTTGCAGTAAGCGGAGATTGCGCCACTGCACTCCAGCCTGGCGCCTGGTGACGGAACAAAAACTCTGTCTCAAAAAAAAAAAAAAAAAAAGATGGTAAGCCACTGGAAGATTTGGATTGCATTTGAATGGAAGAGTCTGCTGAAATTATCTGACTTATATTTGAAAGGCTCACGCTGGCTGCTGTCTTGAGAATAGAATAAAATGGAATTGGAATAGAAGGAGATAGGAAGTGGTAACAACAGAAGATGGGAAGGGGATACCTGTTAAGAAGTCTCACATTTGCTGATCTGCTAATGTGACATCTGGATGAAATAGAGGAGTCAAGCATGAGTTCAGGATTTTTTTTTTTTAGTGTGAATAATGAGAAGGATGAGGCTTTCCATTCACTAAAATTGGGGAAACGGTGGAAAGAACATGTTTTTGGGAAAAGATAATGAGGGCAGATTAGAGCAGGTTAAGTTTGAGAAAGCCAAGTAAAGATGTTGAGTAGATAGTTGGATATATGCATCCTGAATACAGGAAAATTATCTGCATTGAACATGTAAATTTGAGGATTTTTTACAGAAAACTGGTAGACCCAATGAAGTCTCAATGAAGTGATAGACAGCTGGGTGCAGCGGCTGACGCCTGTAATCCTAGCACTTCGGGAGGCTGAAGCAGGCGGATCACCAGGTCAAGAGATTGAGACTATCTTGACCCACATGGTGAAACCCCATCTCTACAAAAAATAAATAAATAAATAAATAAATAAGTAAAAAGAAAAAAATTAAAAAAAAAAAAGAAGTGATAAGAAAGACAGAATGCTGTGGCCATTCAAAATTTGGAAGTGAGAAAGATGAAAAGGAAACAAAAAAGCAGATTGCAAAGAAGTGATGACAAAGCAGATTGGTGAATGCGATGCCCAGGAGGCAAGAGATGAAAGTATTTCAAAGAGGGTAGAGTTATCACCGTGTCTGCCTTAGTCAGTCTGGACTTCTATAGACAAAATGTCATAGTTGGGTATCTTAAAAACAATGTAAATTTGTTTCTCACAGTTTTGGTGGCTGGAAAGTCCAAGATCAAGGTGGTAACTTATTTGGTGTCTGGTGAGGGCCTGCTTCCTGGTTGCAGAACGTTGTCTTTCTGTATCCTCACATGGTGGGGAAAGCAATCCAGTTCTCTGGCCTCTTTTTATAAGGGCACTAATCCCTTTCATGAGGTCTCAGCTCTCATGAGCTAATTACCTCCCAAAGGCCCCAGCTTTTATTACCATCACAATGGGGATCTGGAGCTCAACAAATAGATTTTGGAGGGGCAAATTTGTTCCATTGCAGTGTAAAATGTTGGCCCAGAAGGAGATGGCAAAATAACTCTTGGACTTAATAATACGGGGACGTTGTGATGTCTGCAAAATCTGTTTTAGTAGAGGGTTAGGGCAGCCCACCCGTTTTCCTAATTGATATAGTCTTAAATTTCATTCTTGAATGTATCTAAACAGAGAAACACGGGCTTTTGTTAGCCAGGTCATGTGTTCAGCATCCTATTTTACCAATTTCAGTTACTGTTTCTTACATTCTACTCCTTTCCTCTAATTTTGTTTTCTTCTGATTGAAGTAGATTCCAGCAAATATTTGAGTAATCAACTCAGTGATTTTATTAGAAACAATCTTCACTCTTGAATTTTTATTTAGCTGCATAGAAAACTATAGGATGATTATTATCCCTCAGCACTTGGAACACATTACTCCATTGCCCATCTTTTTCAGCATCTAATATATTGCTCATGGAAAGTCTACGGTGAATCAAATTAAAGTATTAATTCAGTTTTTGTCTTTATCTTCTAGGTGCTTTTTTACAATTTTGTGTATAAGTGTAGATTTATTTTGATTTTTATCCATCCTACTCAGCATGTGGTACACTCCTTTATGTGAGGCTTTGTTGTTTTGTTTTCTTGCAGTTCTAGGGAGTTTTTGGCCATTTTTCCTTAAAATATTATGACTTTCCTGGGCCGGGTGCAGTGGCTCACGCCCATAATCCCAGCACTTTGGGAGGCTGAGGTGGGCAGATCACCTGAGGTCGGGAGTTTGAGACCAGCCTGACCAGCATGGAGAAATCCTGTCTCTACTAAAAATACAAAAAAAAAATTAGGCGGGCATGGTGGCACATGTCTGTAATCCCAGCTACTGGGGAGGCTGAGGCAGGAGAATTGCTAGAACCTGGGAGGCAGAGGTTGCAGTGAGCCGAGATCATGCCATTGTGATAGTGAAACTCTGTCTTTAAAAACATAAAATAAAAATTATGACTTTCCTGACAATCTGTTATTTTTCCCATTATGAAGAAAAGCTTATTGGGTGTATATTGGAGCCTTTCAGTGTTACTGGTCTGCTTATCTCAATGCTCTTTTCATGTTTTAGCTTTTGATCGCTTTTTGCTGAGTTCTGAGTCTGTTCCTTGGCACCATCTTTGGTATTCTTTTGGAAAGAGATGAGTACGTGTAAATCTTTTAATAGTTATGTGTGTTTGTTTTTACATTTCCATTATGTCTTTTCTTATTTCATATTTGTCAATTTTTGTTTTATAATTTATTTGATTTTATTATTTTTAATTGACAATAATTATACATATTCCTGGGGTACATAATGATGTTCCAGGAAATAAAATATATAGTGATAAGATGAAGGTAATTAGCATATTCATCATCTCAAACATTTATCATTTCTCTGTGTTGGGAATTTTCAATATCCTCCTTCCAGTGTTTGAAACTAGATATTATTATTAACTTTAGTCATCCTATAGTGACGTAGAACACTAGAACTTATTCCTCCTATCTAACTGCCATTTTGTATCCCTTAAAAAATTTCTCCATATCCCTCCCTTACTCCTACCTTTCCCAGCCTCTAGTATGCTGTGTCCTTCTTTTTACTTCTATGAAATCAATGTTTTTTAAACTTCTACATGTGAGTGAGAATGTATGGTGTTTAACTTTCTGCCCCTGGCTTATTTCACTTAATATAATGTCTTCCCATTACATCCATGTTGCTGTGAATGTCAGGATTTCATTCTTTTTAATGGCTAAATAGTATTCCATGATGTATATATACCACATTTTCTTTATTCAGTAATCTGTTTTTGGACACCTTGGTTGATTCCATATCGTGGCTATTATGAATAGTGCTGCAATAAACATGGAGGTGCAAGTATTCAAAGGGCATCCAAATTGGAAAACAGAAAGTCAGATATGTTTTATAATTTCTTATTCTACCATTTAAATTGTATTCTTTCCTTTATCACATTGTTTATCTTAAATATATGTTTGTTAAATTAATTTTAGGTGATTCTGTTATTAGCATTTGATCAGGAATATATTCATCTCCTAATTGTTGAGTTGGTTATCTGTTTTCTGGTGTTAATACGTATTTTTGCTTTCAGATAACACATTGAATGAGAGATGTATTTCTTACTGTCACTTACTCTTCATAATGTAATGAATTTCAGTTGTTTCCACTAATCGTTCAAGACTTTTAGTCTTGAAGCAGCTCTTTTATCAGTATCTCAGGATTCCCTCCCATCTGGCAGTGGTTTTGGAAAATTCCCTGACCTAGTCACTGCACAAATAAGCTGGTTGACTGAAGTCTAATCTGGATGGCTTTCTCTGCATCCTACCATTTCTTTAGCTAGGCATTGCTGAATAATAGAGATTGTTTTTTTCAATACCTTTTTATGAATGGCACAACCACAGCCCCTGATTTTATGCAGGCAACCTGGAACCGGTCTCCCACTCCTCCTAGGGGAGCATCTGACACCTCACTGGAGTGTGGGACCTTTGCCCCTTTCTGTTTCAATACCTGAATTGCAGAATGACTGTGGCTTTAGACTCCATTTACCTACCACTGTGGTTTTCTGTTCTGTTTCTGGTCAAAATATATGTTTATCTAGTTTTCAAGAACATAGTATTTTTTAAGTGTTTATCTTTATATTCAGAACTGAAAATAACATTTTAAAAGAGTGAGCTCATAATGCCAAAATAACCTGAAGCACTTTATAGCTTTAATAAGTCCTGCTCTCAGTCACACATTTGACAATATATGTGTATGATTTACATACACTGAATTTTTATGAAAAACATCATTCAGTAGATTGCATTCCTTTTCTAAGAGTTCATGCTAAATGTGATATTATTCTAACACAAAACTTTTTATTTTAATCCTCAACACAGTCTTAGATCAGGATTGGTCCTATAAATAGGTGGCAACTCATTTGGCCTTATTTGTAAGATCACAGAACATTCTTTATCCCAATATTTATTTTATCTGCCATGATATATAAATTCCACCAGAGTAATTCCCCTGAATTTGATGACTTTTTATTTTCCCCCAAGTCTTCATGAAATAAAAATAAATGTGGGGGATGGAGGAAGAGAAGCTGGTGTCTCTGCAACACTGACACCTAACAGAAAATAAGGCCCTTCAGTAATGTCATTAAGATCAGGCCCCTGGAGGATGAGTCAGAAGTGCCAAAAAGGATATTGAGTGTTTCAAAGGAAGTGAGAGGGCGCCAAGAATAAACTTGATCTTCCTCTTAATCTTATTTAGTTAGAAACCATGCAACAATCATTTATAAAGCTCAGTTCACCTTACTGTAAACATTAGTGGAAAAACGAGTTGCATACACCCTCTATCATCACTGAATGGTGTTCATAAAAAAGGCAGATTTAATCATGCTTGAGTAAAGAAGGAAGTTAGAAATAAATTTTCAAACCTTATCATATTTACTTTACCAACAATTTTGATTATATGGCAATTTTATTGCTATAATTGTATGCAGCAGATCATGGTAGATGTTCCTCCCCAGAGTTTTTAGTTTATTCTTCTAAAAGGTTTTCCTGAGAATTTTCAGTTTGACTTCTCAAGCTTCCTTGTTTTACCTTTTCTTAAATTATCTCCTTCCTTCCTTAGTGAAATGAGCCTTCCTTCAGCATAGGCAACTTATTCCTACTGCTTTCTTCATACCCAGTGTTTTTTCTCTCTTTCAGCCAACTGGGTCCTGAAGTAGCTGAAATGCGAAAAAGGCAGCAGTCCCAAAATGAAGGAACACCTGCTGTGTCTCAAGCGCCTGGAAACCAGAGGCCCAACAACACCTGTTGCTTTTGTTGGTGCTGTTGTTGCAGCTGCTCCTGGTATGTCATGTTACCTGTAGGATGCCACACCCAGGCTTGGCAGGCACTAGCATGAACACGCATGCCAAATCTCAGAACTGTAGAAACTTCTCAACATGTCTTTTTTTGTTCTTTCTTTGCAAGTAGAACTTACTAAAGACTATCATTGGTTTAATGCAAACACTTCACAAACAAAAATATATAATATTTCCCCAAAATCTACATTTAAATTGATCATAGGTAAAAAAATGAAGAAGTATTTCATATCATGTTTTTCTCCATCCATGCTTCTTAAAGATGTAGGTTAAAATAAGATTTTGGTTATATATGTATTTAAAAATAAGCAATATTCTCCAATGTTACAGATATTTAAAAACATTACAATAACATCTAGTAATATTGCATGTAGTATTGAATGTGGGTTTTTTTTTTTCCGTTATCTGCTGCTGCTTGATAGGGTGTTGAGCATTCAGCTGCATGGCCAGATAACTGTAAGTCAGGGTGGCAACCTCTGCCCAGAATTCCTGCCAATAAAGACAGAGAGAAAAGAGTCACAGACTCACAACCACCTATCGAAAAGGTCAGTGGCTGTGCTTGGAATGAAGGCCAGCTCAGTCCATTGAAAAATCCTGAAATTAAAGCCAGAGAACATACTTCTATTGGAGTGTTATCACTGACAGGCTCTGGGACATCATGCAAACTCATTATAATCTCTTTGTTCTTTGATTTCCTCATTGGCAAAATGATGAAGAGTTAGAGAAGCTAATCCCCAAGGTGCCATCTAGTGCTAAACCTCCATGATCCAGACAACTCAGAGAATCTGCTTGAGTTCCAGATTCACAAAGTGCTAACGTTTATGCAGATGAGATTATTTAAGGGGATGCTAGACTTTATGGAACTTTCCTTTGAACCATACATTTTGAGGTCTTTTAAAATCTGGATAAGAAGTGGATCTTCTAGACCAGCAGTGAGTGGTCTTCTGGGTCACCCCAGACTAATTCAGAACCTAAAGAAAGGCCCATATGTTGGAGTCATCTCTCTGTGTATTATGTCTGCATTTCCCCAACATACATTGAGGTTTCTTTTTTGATACAGTGGCAAAATGTTATATCATTGCAGCCAAAATAGAAGGTAAAGAGAGCTGTGCTAGAGTGTTACCCTTGGTGATGGAGAAGCTCCATCCACTCTAGAAAACTCCAGTTCCAGAAAATCATCAGATATTGCAGTAATCTGGAAAGCTTAAGTACTTTTTATAAATATCAATATTTCTTCCCAGATGATGATTCTTTGTTAGAGAAAGTCATACTGTATTAGTCTATTTTCATACTTCTATAAAGAAGCACCTCAGACTGGGTAATTTATAAAGAAAAAGAGTTTTAATGGGCTCACAGTTCCACAGGGCTGGGGAGGCCTTACAATCCGGGCAGAAGGCAAAGGAGGAGCAAAGGCACATCTTAACATGGTGGAAGGCAAGAGTGTGTGTGCAGGGGAACTGCCCTTTATAAAACCATCAGGTCTCGTGAGATTTATTCACTGTCACGAGAACAGCATGGGAAAAAAAAAAGAAAACATCCCTAGGATTCAGTTACCCCCCCCACCACATCCCTCCTGGACAAGTGGGGATTATAAGAGCTACAATTCAAGATGAGATTTGGGTGGGGACACAGCCAAACCATATCACATACATAATTTGTCTTCTTTTATTCTTAAGCCTTAATAATTTAATATGGAGGAAACAGAGTTTGAGATGAAGTAAATATTTCAATCATAGTTGTTTAATCTTTTGCTGTATCATGCCTTAAGAGGTTATCTAGCTCGGGTCTTAATCCATGAAGTACCATGTAGTGACTTACTATAGTGGTTCTGAAGTCAGATTGCCAGGGTTCAAATCTTGTCCTCACCCATCTTTATCTGTGTGACCTTCAGCAAGTTAGTTAAATGCTGGTAATAAAAATTCCTGCCTCATAAGATTGTTGTAAAATTAAATGAGATAAAATATATAACAAGCCAAAAACAGTGTCTGACACATAGTATGCATTTAATAAGAGTTAGCTCTCTGGGCTATGGGGCACTTCATATTGGAAAAATAAGATCACTTTAAAGAGGAACTGACTTTAAATAATGTTTTAAAAAAAGATGTTTGTAGCTATAACACAAAAATTATCTTGGAAAAGAAGGCTATTTTATTTTAAATTCTGTATAAAACATCACCAATATATTGTTACATAAGGTTGAGGAATATACTTCTTGTGCTCATTTGTAGTATACAAGGTTCCTGTAATCAGTAAAGGGTTTTCTTTAGCTGCCAAAACTTATTGCTGAACTGCTTTTGAATTAAAACACCAGAACAGATAGAATACTGATACTATATGTATTAGCTGCCATATAGATATGTAGTGAGTTTTGCTTTTATCAATTTTTAAAGGATATATTAAATAACAAAACATCTAACATTGGCACATGAGCATGAGATTGTTGCAGTACACAGACAATGGATGGAGAACAAAACAGCTTTTGGAAGCTGCATCTACTCTCTACACCTCTAGAGTGGATCCCCAAACATTGGGTACATTGGGTGCATTGGCTGCATTGGCTGCATGCTGTGTTAGCTCTAGACTAGCACACCCTTGTCAGGAACTGCATTTGTTATCAATGAACACTGGATGCCTGAGTCTAGGCCATAAGATGTACAGCCTATAAATTTACAAGTCCTTCTATATATGATAAATGGTAGATAATTTATAATTATTATAAACCACTTTATTTTTATTTATTTACTTATTTATTTCTTTATATCTGAGACAAAATCTGCTCTGTCACCCAGGCTTGATTGCAGTGGCACAATCACGGCTCACTTCAAGCTCTAACTCCTGGGCTCAAGTGATCCTCTCTCCTCAGCCTCCCCGGTAGCTGGGACTACAGGTGCATGCCACCACACCTGGCTAACTTTCTTTTTTTTTTTTTTAGTGGAGTCAGCATCTTGGTATGTTGTTCAGGTTGGTCTTGAACTCCTGGGCTCAAGCAATCCTCATGCCTCAGCCTCTCAAAGTGCTGGGATTACAGGCATGAGCCACTGTGCCTGGCCACTTAATTTTTCAAAAAGGATAAAAGTTAAAGTTCCTTAAACTATTAATTTTAATTATGACTACATTGTCTTATTGCAAATGAAAATGTCCTTCACCCATATGTTTTTAAAATAATTTATTTTTGTACTTCAAGTTTAGAAAAAAAATTGTAAAGGCTTTTTGGAGTGAAAATAAAAAGAAATAAATGTCCTTCAGATTTTCCAGGCTAGGTCAAAGGAGCAGAACAAAAAGAAACACTAAAACTGTAATTTAATGGCTAAAAAAAAAGTTAGAAATCAAAATATGAAGTAACTGTCATTCGTGAATGGGAGCAGTTGTCATGTGGCTGAATTTACTTCCTTTTAAGGAAATAGAGTGGTAGGAAAATAAATTTCTCTATCTCGTAATAAATATAAATACCTCATCCTAGCTTCATGTTATGGGTTTTATAAATCATGTCATATTTCCCTCAAATTTGCACTTGTAATTCATATTTCGTTGTCAGCTCTTCTCTCATTTTTAAATTGATTCCTGTCTTTATAACATTACCACCACATTTTTGGGGGGAAGAATACAGAGGGTGAGTACATAACTGCTGAATGTTTCCACGGTTTCTTTCAAAATTCTAAACTGTGTAGAAGACTTCATAGAGACTTAAGCTGATCCATTCTCCAGCTCTGTCATAGAGGCACTTTCTCCCCAACATCAGCCTCTCTCCTTATCTCCCTTTTCTCCTCATAGCCCTTGCAATAAAAGAAGAGAACACAGGAGGATGAGGTTTAGAACCGTTAATAGCCTTAAATACACAAGCAATGGATGCCCAAATCCAGAGCACAAAATGGGCAATCTATAAACATGCAAGACCTTCTATTCATGGTCAAACAGCTTTTGGAAGCTGCATCAACTCTCTATACCTCTAGAGTGTATGGGGAAAAAAAAATCTCATGACTAAATTACCTCCTACCACATCCCTCCCATGACACGTGGGAATTAAGCTAGGGTGAAGAGACCATTTTGTTAAGACTATTTGTCTACAGGTTCAAGGTTGACACTGTCAAGTGGAATGTCTTGCTTCTTCAGATAGTAACTTTCTTCCCTTTTCTTTTATTTGAGACGGAGTTACGCTCTTGTTACCCAGGCTGGGGTGCAATGGTGTGAACTCGGCTCACTGCAACCTCCGCCTCCTGGGTTCAAGCAATTCTCCTGCCTCAGCCTCCCGAGTAGCTGGGACTACAGGTGAGCGCCACCATGCCCAGCTAATTTTTGTATTTTTAGTAGAGACGGGGTTTCACCATGTTGACCAGGATGGTCTTGATCTCTTGACCTCGTGATCCACCCGCCTCGGCCTCCCAAAGTGCTGGGATTATAGGAGGCGTGAGCCACGAGCCCGGCCCTTCTCTTTTCTTTACAAGAAAGAAATCTTTGAAAGATACTGAAGGCTCCTCTCAAACTGCCTTCAGTCAGGACAGCATGAAGCAGTGAGGTTGTTCAGATACTCACATGTGAGATAACACATATAAAAGTGCAGTGCAGACTAGAAACGGCTGTGTGCTTAAAAAAAGGAGGAGAATCAAAATGGCAATAGGAAAGGCAGAGCTTTCAAAATTTATTTTGAGCTTAAAGCTCATTTTCAAATTGTCCTATGAACTCTCTTATAACATCATTCAGAGGCTACGTTAAAATAACCCAGGTTACTTTTTCACATAGAATTTTCAGGTACTAATTAATCCTTCTTTTAATACTGGATGCTTCTGTGGGTGTCCCATCAAGCTAAATAGAGTTATCTGTGTGTTTTGCCTTAAAAAATTAGAACTCCCCAGCCAGGCGCAGTGGCTCATGCCTGTAATGACTTTGGGAGGCCGAGGCAGGTGGATCATGAGGTCAGGAATTCAAGACCATCCTGGCCAATATGGTGAAAACCCTGTCTCTACTAAAAATACAAAAAATTAGTTGGGTGTGGTGGTGCACACCTGTAGTCCCAGCTACTTGGGAGGCTGAGGCAGGAGAATCGCTTGAACCCGGGAGGCGGAGGTTGCAGTGAGTTGAGATCTCACCACTGCACTCCAGCCTAGGTGACAGAATAAAACTCCGTCTCAAAAAAAAAAAAAATAGAACTCCAGAAACCTCAGCTACCATCTCTCCGAATATTTATGTTCCCCTCTACTTGGCACATCATGGTGGTGAGATGACGGGCTGTGGAGAGGAGAGGAATAAAGTAATGCTGGCCACAGCCCTGGCTCCAGCTTGCAGTTTCCAAGAGAATGGTTCTGTCTTTAGCTACTTTATAAATTAGACTTAGTTATAAGCTTTTATTTGAAAAAACCAAAACTATGGAAAATGTTGTGTCTATGTTTACAGGTCAGGAAACTGATGGCTTGCCTGATGTCAGTAGACCCATTAGGGATCACGGTGGAATGAGATTCAAGCCTCTGAATGCCTAGTCCATTGTTTGGTCCATTTTAATGTGACACTTCCAAACTTTTCATTTCCAGGTTTGATATGAGCCATTTCCAAATACAACTTTCCCATTTGAATTCACAATCTCATGCACTCCCGGGTACTGCCTACGAGATTTGGCCCACTGCACTGGACTCTTCTCAGGAGAGATTGGTCACAGACTGAATTTAGTAAATTAACTAGCCTTTTGAAAGCTATAATTGTCTCCCTTTTGGATACATTAGTTCTCAGACTTTCCAGACCATCAGATGGATCTCACTAAGTAAATGTTAAGTGCTTCATAAATATGCTTTGGGCTGCCCCTCCCTCCATTTCTAACAAGTACCATGGCCTCTATAATTCAAAACAGTGCAAAAATAATGTCCTATTTTATCCTCTGATGCTGTCACACTTTAGCTTTCTGCCAAAGGAAATACTAAGATGCATACTTTAAAAGTCAAAGGATAGTTTTTGAAAGGAAAAACAAAAATCCATGCCTGCACCATGGTGAAGAAACCGCTCCCTGGAAATAAAACTACTCACACATGCAAGGTGAATCATTTCATCTGAGGCACCAGGGAATAAATGGTTTCCTCTGTGCTTGTCAACCTCGGAGAGCTGATTCATCTCACATGGTAGAATATGTTGTTCTGCAGAGTAATTCACACTGCACAGGATTTCCAGAGTATTTGTAGACAGGCCATCATACATATCACTTACAAAGAAGCTATATAGAAATCTACAGTTTGGAAACTCCATCTTGCCACAGCATGGGTAAATTTTCTCAATGTTTTTATCAATTATATCAACTTTACACAATCAGAAGACATCTGTCAAAATGAACCCAAGTTTCTCAGGCCATTTAAACAAAACCAGAGTGGATATTAGGACTGTGGACTAATGGGAGTTAACAGAAGAAGAAACCTCACTCTGGCGAAGAAGTCCAGAGTCCCAGGAGAACAGGAGGAAGAAACTGTAGATAAGGAGGTGGTAGGCTGGGCGCAGTGGCTCACGCCTGTAATCCCAGCACTTTGGGAGGCCAAGGCAGGTGGATCACCTGAGGTCAGGAGTTCAAGACCAGCCTGATCAACATGGAGAAACCCCATCTCTACTAAAAATACAAAATTAGCCGAGCGTGGTGGCGCATGCCTGTAATCCCAGCTACTTGGGAGGCTGAGGCAGGAGAAGCACTTGAACCCAGAAGCTGGAGATTGTGGTGAGCCGAGATCGTGCGATTGCACTCCAGCCTAGGCAACAAGAGCAAAACTCCGACTGAAAAAAAAAATAAATAAGAGGTAGCAGTGCATTTGGTGGCAGGGCTCTCTGCACGGTAAGCTCTGCTGACCCCAGACACACCAGTCAGTTTCAAGGTTCAGATATGGACAAAAAAACCTCAAATTCAGCCAAAGCTGGCTCACTCTACATGGCAATTTAGTGAGGACCATCTCTGTCTGGATGGGCTAGGATGTACCAGAGCTTCAGGGATGATGTTGGGCTGGTGCTGTTCATACCCATGGCCATGGCTCCCTCTGCCCTAGACAAGGCTGAACACATGAAAGGTCAGAGTTTGACTCACCAACCCACTGAACTATTTTTCACATGAGTGATTCTCCTGTCTGCACCATGTTGTTGTTTTTTTAGGTTAGTACCTTCAGTAAAATTATATTATGTAGATCTTGTATTTGAATTCACAAAACTCCATATTGGTCATTGCTGCCAGGTATTTTTGTAAACAGATAACTGAAGTTTCATGCATTGAGACAGCAAAAAATACATTTTGGGTTACATTATTTGGCCAATGTTAGTAGGTGTTTAACAAAAATTTGTTAAGTGGTTGATGGATTTGGATTTGTCAATTAAGTCTACTTTATGTAATATAAAAACTTGTGTCACAGAAATTCCTTTCAAAAATTACAGGCACATTTTCCCAGCCACCAGATTATTTTATGCACCATTTTTCTTCATGTTCCCGTGTGTGTGTGTGTGTGTGTGTGTGTGTGTGTGTGTTTCAGAGGTAGTAGTACTAATTAGTAGTACAGAGGGGCATGAATTTGGGGAGGGAGCACTAAATCTGTTTAGTATTTCTGGGATATAAAGTCAAGAAGGACAAAATAGAAAACTAGGGAGATAGGCAATGACAAATAATCAAATGTCTTTTACACCTTATTAAGAAGTTACACCTTTTTAGGAAGCAACTGAAGTGTTTTAAGTAAGGAGGGGACAAAGTCCATTTTATGTTTTAAGTATTCTGAGAGAATGGAAAATGTTTGGAAGGAAAATACAAAAAGTAAGGAGGATGCTAAGAGACTTTTATAATAGCCTTCATGAGAGATGATGGGGCTCAACATAAAGAGACAATAAAAGAGATGAAAAGAAGTTCATATTCACTAAAAAGTGAAGATATACTGCCAAGAATTAGTGATATGAGAGAAAGGGAAAGATGACTCCATATTGCTTGAGTGAGTAGCTGGGTTGCTGGTGATCTCATCAAATGAGAGGATACTGCAATAGGAAGTCATTTAGACCAAGGATAAGAAGACAAGTTCAACTTGCTCTGATTGAGGTACCTAGAAGTTGGTTGTAGAAATGAATTTGAAGCTTGCAACGCAAGCCTGGATGAAATATGACAGTCTGGGACTCATCAGTTGCAAGAGATGAGAATGCTGAGCCCCGGCAAGTATTCCAGGGTGACAAGCAGGGAGCTACAAAGAGAAACCTCAGGACACACCACATTTAAGGAACAACGGAGGAGTGGGAGAGTTGCAAACACAGAACGTGGAGAAGAGATGAGGTGAGAAATGACATGCAAAACACAGTGAAGGGGCCGGGCACAGTGGCCCACAACTGTAATCCTAGTGCTTTGGGAGGCCAAGGTAGGAAGACAGCTTGAACCCAGGAGTTCGAGACCAGCCTAGGCAACATAGTGAGACCCCATCTCTACAAAAAATTTAAAAAACTAGCTGAGTGTGGTAGTACACGCCTGTAGTCCCAGCTACTGGGGAGACTGAGGTAGGACGATGACTTGAGCCAAAGAGTTAAGGCTGCAGTGAGCCGTGATCGCACCACTGCCCTCCAGCCCGAATGAGACCCTGTCTCAGAAAAATCAAATGTACAAGGGACTGTTATAGAAGCCAAGAGAGTTTAGAGTTTCACAAAAGGAAGTCTGAATTTGCAAATACACTAAAGAAGTTCAATGCAGTAAGAATCATAAAACATCTTGTGATTTGACCAACCAGGGGGGCTTCTCAGTGAACTTTGAAAGAACCAAACTTCTGTGTAAGACATACAACAAGGAAGAACTTGGAGAAAGAATAGCTACTGACGGAGAAAATGAGTGAGCCTCTCTTTAGAGGCTCTAAGACACCATGCTCCTTCTGGGTTTGGTTTGAGGGAAGTTGGAGTTTCCTTCCTGACTCATTCAAAGCAAATTACTCATTTTCCAAGGCAATTTGAATTTCAATGGTTCCAAATCCAGGTCAACTGTATGAGCTATCTGGACAATATTTAAGGACTTCCTCCAGCAAATTCCAATCAATAATGCAAAAATGAGGTTGACTTCTTGGCTACCCTTTCCCATAAAATTTCATAGTTGTGGGACATCTGACTAAAATAAGTATTAACCCTATTTTTGCTTCCCTCATTAGAATTCTTCATTATTTCTTTTGGGCTTAACCTACTGTCTTTCCTGGTCTAGGTGTGGTAGACCTATTACAATCTGCCTGCTATTTTAGGACATCATTCAAGAATTACTTGTTCTCTTTTTGTCAGATAAGACAATCAAATTCACCTTCTGTGAAAATGAAATTGATTTTATAATAATTCTGCTGGACTGTTACAAATACTGTAATTTCCAATGCTATAAAATCAATATCTATTTTAGATATTAATATATTATGTATTAATGTACATCTTTTTGCATAGGAGCATCTGTTCCTAAGTGAAACACAAATTTCTGTCAAAGCAATATACTTTTTTTTTTTTGAGACAAAGTCTTGCTCTGTCAACCAGGCTGGAGTACAGTGGCACGATCTTGGCCCACTGCAACTTCTGCCTCCTATGCTCAAGTGATTCTCTTATCTCAGCCTCCCAAGAAGCTGGGACTACAGGCATGTGCCACCATGCCTGGCTAATTTTTGTTTTGTTTTGTTTTTTGTATTTTTAGTGGAGACAGGGTTTCACCATTAGTCTCAAACTCCTGACCTCAAGTGATCCACCCACCTCAGCCTCCCGAAGTGCTGGGATTACAGGTGTGAGCCACCATGCCCAGCTAAAGCAATATAGATTATTTAAAAGTACAGAGCCATTTAGCCACCAATTCCACATGGAACAGTAACTTCATGTGTTTCGTTCTAGAGGTAGTGTTGCCCAATATTTGACAATTACACACAAATTCTAATGGAATGTCTTCCTCACGGAAAGCTGACTTTCAAGAGGCTGTATGGGATAAGGACAGAACAGTGGCACTAGAATTAGACAGACCTGAGTACATTCCAGTTTTAGCACATGTAACTATGAAACCTTTGGCAAGTTACTCACTCTGAGCCTCAGTTTCTTCCTCAGTAAAATGTGATTACTCATGTACATAAATCCCTGCATAATCCTTTATTGAGGTATTATTTCTGTCCCTTTACAAGTCTCAGGCCCAGAGGAATTTACCAGACTGTAGGATATGGCTATTGCAGGCTTGGCAGTGTTCTGTTTGCATGTTGTCCATTAAGGTAGTAGATGCTATTTCTGCAGTCTGTATCACTTCGCCCTTTCTCCCTAATTCTCTCATTAATCAGCACAGGTGTAAGTCGGAGCAGCCCTGGAGCATGCACTGCACAGCCGCAGGACTCCCACAATGTTGTAACTTTCATATAGCAGGGTTTAGTTTCTCTACACATCAAGATTGTTGCTTTCCATCGTGTCTGTTCCCAAGGAAGCCCCCCACATTCATCCCGTTCAAATTCACACACACACACATACACACACACACACACACACTAGCTGAAAAATGCAAGGGAAGGGATGAATGGGTAGATGAATGACTAACCCTGCCAGCTATCAGATATCTTTCTGAATATTCGCTGCTAGGGTTTTAACTTTTTCATTCTCCTTTTTTTATGATAGGGACTCAGGCTTCTAAAGTCAGAAGCTTGAGCTCCAGCTGAACTAATGCACTTGACACAGATGATCTCATGCCATTTTAATAACAGTAACACTGTTATTTCTCCTAACTAAATAGAAGTCAATTTGGCCTTTTCACGTCTAAGATATTTGCTTTCCCACTAAGGCATCAACTAACTTAATTATGAATTATCGGGAAAATTACAGTGCGTTGAAGGAATAGCTTAAAATAGGATTTTAATCAGTGTGAGAACTGAGGTATAGAAGATTCTGATAATTGGCTTGCTTTTTTTTTTTTTTTTGAGACAGTCTCACTCTGTAGCCCAAGCTGGAGTGCAGTGACGCCATCTCGGCTCACTGCAACCTACACCCGCGGGGCTCAAGCGATTCTCATGCCTCAGCCTCCCGAGTAGCTGGGGCTACAGGCGCGTGCTACCATGCCTGGCTAATATTTTGCATTTTGGTAGAGATGGGGTGTCACCATGTTGCCCAAGGTAGTCTCAAACTCCTGAGCTCAGGCCATCTGCCTGCCTTAGCCTCCCAAAGTGGTGGGATTACAGGTGTGAGCCACCACGCCTGGCTTGGCGTGTATTATATAAAGTATATCTTTGTATTCAAACTTATTCCCTTAACTTTAAGGAAAAATAAAGAAACCCTATTTATGCCTAATAAGAAGCATTGCTTATCTAATTGAACATAAACGTACAGAGTAGATTTTTATTTTCACCATGTAATTACTTGTTAAATGAAGTTGGCATTCCAAATCAAATCAATGTGTCCATGAACTGAAAATGCAGGGCTTGGGGTTTCAAATGAAAATTTGATATAGATAAAAAGAAGCAATTTTTGATACCCATCTTTTTGAATGGATGCATATATAGAAAGAAATTGCAGCTGAGAGAGGGAAAGAATCAGAGAATGAAGAAATTTGTCTTCCCTTTTCCATGGGTCAAAAGAAGAAAGGAATGTTTCCATACCACCCAAACCGGAACTAAAATAGTGTGGAGAATCCATTCTCAGGATGGCTCTCTTAAAATACTTTAAATCGGCCGGGCGCGGTGGCTCACACCTATAATCCCAGCACTTTGGGAGGCCAAGGCGGGTGGATCATGAGGTCAAGAGATCGAGACCATCCTGGTCAACATGGTGAAACCCCGTCTCTACTAAAAATACAAAAAAAATTAGCTGGGCATTGTGGCACGTGCC
>CAUYLG010026762.1:0-45505 GCA_963573385.1 Cacajao melanocephalus
TTTGATACTATCTACAGTTTCAAGTATACACCGAGGGTCATGGAACATATCCCTTGCAGATAAAGAGCTTTTCTTATTGGATGCTCACATGTATAAATCTTAGTGTTATTACAGTGTTATCTTCACTTTTTAAAAAACATATGAGATAGCATGGGGAGAAATGCCAGATATAGGTGATGGGGAGGAAGGCAGCAAATCACACTGCCATGTGTGTACCTATGAAACAATCTTGCCTGTTCTTCACATGTACCCCAAATCCTAAAATGCAATTAAAAAAAAATTGGCTGGGTGTGGTGGTGCACGCCTTTGGTCCCAGCTATCAAGGAGGCTGAAGTGGGAGGGTAGCTTGAGCCTGGTAGGTTGAGGCTGCAGTGCCTGGGCGACAGACTGAGAGCCTGTCTCAAAATGTAAAATAAAAAATAAAATTATAGATTCAACATTTATAAGGTTTGAATGATCTATTTCACAGTGGTTGAGTTGGGACAGTATGTTTTTTTCAGGAATTGGTCTATTTGGTCTAAGTTGTCCCCTTTATGTATGAAGAACTCTGCATAGTATTCCCTAATTAATCTTTTAATGTTTGCAGTGTCAATAGTGATAGCCCATTTGATTTTGATACTGGTAATTTATGTTTTCTCTCTTTTTTTTTGGTCAGTTTGGCTACAGGTTTCTCAATTTTATTGATATTTATATAAAACCATCTTTTGTTTCAGTGTTTTTGTCTTTTTTTTTTTTTTTTTTTTAATTCGAGTTGGATCTCCATCAGTCACCCCAGGCTGGAGCGCAGTGGCAGGATCTTGGCTCACTGCAACCTCTGCCTCCTAGGTTCAAGCAGTTCTCTTGCATCAGACTCCCAAGTAGCTGGGATTATAGGTGTGCACCACTATACTCAGCTAATTTTTGTATTTTTAGTTTCACCATGTTGTTCAGGCTGGTCTCAAACTCCTGACCTCAAGTTATCCACCCACCTTAGCCTCCCAAAGTGCTGGGATTACATGTGGCAGTCACCATGACTGGCTCATTGATTTTTTTCTATTGTTTTCTATTTCATTGATTTATGATTTTATCTTTATTTTTCCTTCCTTCTGCTTGTTCTGAGTTTATTAGCTCTTCTTTTTAAGATTCTTGGGAGAGGAGCTTAGATTATTGATTTGAGGCTTTTTCTCTTCTTTAATGTTTGCATTTAGTGCTATAAACTTCCCTCTCAGCAGTGCTGTGCCTTGTCCTGCAAACTTTGAAATATTGTATTTTCATTTTCTTCAGTTTAATGTATATTTTTATTTCCTATGAGATTGGCTCTTTGATCCATGGATCATTTAGAAGTGCATTGTTCCCAGTGTTTAGAGAATTTCCTATCTTATTACTATTGATTTCTACTTTGACCCTACTGTGGTTGAACACACTGTATATTATTTTAATTCTTTTTTTTTTTTTTTTTGAGATAGAGTCTTGCTCTATTGCCTAGGCTGGAGGGCAGTGGCACAGTCTCAGCTCACTGCAACCTCTGCCTCCCAGGTTCAAGCAATTCTCCTGCCTCAGCCTCCTGAGTAGCTGGGATTACAGAAGTGTGCCACCATGCCCAGCTAATATTTTTGTATTTTTAGTAGAGACAGGGTTTCACCATGTTGGCCAGGCTGATCTCAAACTCCTGACCTCAAGTGATCCACCCACCTTGGCCTCCCAAAGTGCTGGTGTAAGCCACTATGCCCAGCCAGTATATGATTTTAATTCTTTTAAATTTGTTGAGGTTCGTTTTATAGCCCAGGATGTGGTCTATCTTAGTGTCTGTTCCATGGGCCTTAAAGTGACTGTGTGTTCTGCCGTTGTTGGCTAGAGTGTTCTATAAATGTCAATGAGATCCTGTAGGTTGATGGTGTTGTTGAGTTTTTCTGTATCCTTGCTTATTTTCTGTCTAGTTGTTCTATTGATTGCTGAGAAAGGTATGTTGACATCTCCAACTGTGTTTGTTGTATTAGCGTGCTCAGGCTAATGAGCATGACTAATGACTACATGGTAACAAAATACCATGAACTGGGTGGCTTTAACAACAGAAATGTATTTCTCACAGTTCTGGAGGCTGCTAGCTAACTCCCTGATGAAGGTCTGACAGGGTCAATTGCTGATGAGGATCCTTTTCATGGCATGTAGATGGTTGCTTTCTTCTATGTTATCACATGGCCTTTCTGTAATGCATATGCATGTGTGTGAGGGGAAGCAGACAAGAACTCTTCCTCTTCTGTAAGGGCACCAATCCTATTGGGTAAGGACGCTATCCTTATGACTTCATTTAACCTTAATTACTTCCTAAAAACCTCATCTCCAAATATAGTCATATTGGAGGTTAGGGCTTCAACATATGAATTTGGGAGGGAGATAGTTCAGTCAACGGCATTTGTAGATTTGTCTGCATTTCTCTTTTCAGTTCAGTCAGTTTTTCCTTTACATGTTTTACAGCTCTTTTGTTTAGTGCATGCACGTTTAGGATTGCTATGTCTTCCTGATTCACTGACCCTTTTATCATTATATAATGCTCTTCTTTTTGCCTTGTAGTTCTCTCTGCTCTGAAGTCTGCTTTATGAGCTGTTAATACACATTTAAAACTTGTCAAAGTCTACTGGCGTCACCATTTACCAGTTTGTGCAAAGCACAGAAGCTTTACCTCCCTTTATGTCCCTTTATATCCCATTACACTCTCCACTTAAAATATAATTATCTTAAATATTTCCTTTACATACATTTAGAACCACATTAGACAGTGTCATAATTTTTGCTTCAACTATCAAGTGTAATTTAGAAAACTCAAGAGAAGGAGAGTCTAGTGTGTTTGCCCATATTTTTGCTTGCATGTTCATTCATCCTTCCTGATGTTCCAAGGTTCCTTCTTTTATCATTTCCATTCCACTTAGAAAAACTTTTTCACCACTGGGCATGGGGGCTCACACCTGTAATCCCAACACTTTGGGAGGCCAAGGAGGGTGGATCACTTGAGAGGTCAGGAGTTTGAGACCAGCCTGGCCAACATGGTGAAATTTCACTCTGCTAATAATACAAAAATTAGCTGGGCGTGGTGGCGAGTGCCAGTAGTCCTAGCTACTCAGGAGGTTGAGGCATAAGAATAACTTGAACCTGGGAGGTGGAGGTTGCAGTGACCCGAGATCATGCCACTGCACTCCAGTCTGGGCAACTGACAGAAAGTGAAACTGTGTCTCTAACAAAAAAAAAAAAAAACTTTTTCACCAATGTTTTAGGGTAGGTCTGGTGCTGAAGAAGTTCCTTAGTTTTCCTTCATCTGAGAATGTTTTGATTCCCCTTCATTCCTAAAGAGTATTTTTGCAGGGTATAGGCTTCTGGGCTTAAAGCTTTTTTATTTCAGCCTCTGAAAAATACTGTGCTAATTTCTTCTGGCCGCCACGGTTTCTGAGGAGAAATCCATTGTCATTCAAATTACTTTTTCCATATAGGTAAGGTATAATTTTTCTCTAGCTGCTTCCACAAAATTTTTTTTTGTCTTTCATTTTCAGAAATTGAATTATGAGGTATCTTGGTATGAATTTCTTTGGGTTGTCAACCTAAATAATAAACAGAGAGGTGCTCTAAAACAAAATGATATTCATTCAGGAATAGGGCATTGCAATGGGAATATCCATGCCATAGTAAACTGTGTGCATATTAAAGGAAGAAAAGGGTTTCTAAAGGAAAAATTAGGATTACAAAATTATTTTAAGATAATTATCCTAGCCACATGTGGTGGCTCATGCTTATAATCCCTGCACTTTGGGAGGCTGAGGCAAAAGGATCACTTGAGCCCAGTAGCTAAAGGCCATTCTGAACAATGTGGTAAGACCCCATTGCTACAAAAATAAAAATAAATTAGCGGGGCATGGTGGCATGTACCTGTAGTCCTAGTTACTTGGGAGGCTGAGGTGGGAGGATTGCTTGAGCTCAGGAGTTTGAGGTTGCAGTGAGCTGTGATCACACCACTGCAGTCCACACTGAAGACGGGGAGACACCCTGTCTCAAAAGAAAAGAAAGTAAGTATCCTTGGCTACAAGAATCAATAACAAAGGTTCTGCCAATTCAAGGTTAGATAGGCAGTTGTTGAGCAGATGTCCTCACAGAAGTATTTTTTGTGTAAGGTTGTGATGGCTTTTGTGTAACATTGTGGTTTTGGCAGTCTTTTGTAATAGCTTTTTATCAGGCATTTATGTATGAACCTTCTCTTTCTGGCCTTCCTTGGCTCTATTTTTCAGGTTTTTTTTTTAATTTTTGAAAAACATAACTCCATTATTTTAATTCTGACAGCTTTCACATTTCCCCCTTTTGATCAAATGCTTGCTCCAGAAGCATCAGTGATCAGTCATTCTGTAGTTAGATTTTGATGTCCCTCAGTGCCAGGATAAACCTGTGCCAGGTTACTGGTCTGTTTCTACATTGGAAGGAGTTTCGGCAGGTAGGAGTCAGTGTCAAAACCTTTTTAGCCACATTTGAGCAACAAGGTAGGTTTGAGGGAGTGGCTCTCAGGTTAAGTCTACCTGGAGTCTATTATTAAGTTCAATTTGTCTGTTCTGTTGCCTTGCTGTCATCTCAAAGTGCTGGACCAGTTTTTCTGGTTAGAAGGATATTATGTTAGGAGTTGTACTTCTGCAAAAATTAGACAAGTAACATAACAGATATACAGTTTGAAAAGGGAAAATACAAAGTAAAATTAATAGTAATGGCAATCCCAGTTTGCATAATGATTTTGAGCCATGGACCCAGGCTTAAAGGGAGGTGATCCTCACACCTCTGCCTCTGGAATAGCTGGGACTACAGGCACGAGCCACTACACCCAGCTAATTTCTTGTATTTTTGTAGAGATCAAGTTTTGCCATGTTGCCCAGGCTGGTCTTGAACTCCTGGACTCAAGCAATCCACCTGCCTCAGCTTCCCAAAGTGCTGAGATTACAAGAGCCACAGTGCCTGGTTATAGCATTTCTTTAGAAACTTAACTTTTTTTTCTACATTGATCACCTAGAAATTTCAGATTTAGAAACATTTTGAGGCTAAGAAAACAAATCAAGGCAGATTTTAGATTTTACCTATAGTCTTAAGGTTCTTGGGCCTGCTAGGAAGTGACAATTTTTACTCCTTAACTATGAGGCTGGGGGCCAGGCACAGTGGGTCATCCTTGTAAACCCAGCACTTTGGGAACCGAGGTGGGTGGATCCCCTGAGGTCAGGAGTTCAAGACCAGCCTGACCAATATGGTGAAACCCCATCTCTACTAAAAATACAAAATTAGCTGGGCATGGTGATGCATGCCTATAATCTCGATTACTCAGGAGGCTGAGGCAGGAGAATCACTTGAACCCAGGAGGTGAAGGTTGCAGTGAGCCAAGATCATGCCATTGCACTCCAGTCTGGGCAACAAGAGTGAAACTCTGTCTCAAAACAAAACAAAACTATCAGGCTGGGAACCTTTGAAGCTGGGCATTCTATGTTCTCAAATATGATATTCCAGTCAAGGCTTTGGTAATATAACCAATATTTTCAACTGCATTCTACTATAAAAAAAGTAAATTTTTATTGAACTTATGCATATAACCATGTTGCCATAAAAAAATAAAAACCCTCTCAAGTAGTTTCCAAGTTTTGTAGGGATCAAGTAGGGAAGAAAAGAAAATGCTTCCACATTTCTTCACAAAAGTATATTTTACCGGACTGTTATAAACTATAGATTGCTTAAGAGAAAAAATTTCCTTAAACTTGAAAATAAAACATTTAAGGAAAGAATCAATAATATTTAATATAAAAGTAACAAAAACAGCCGGGTGCAGTGGTTCACACCTGTAATCCCAGCACTTTGGGAGACCAAGGCAGGTGGATCAAGGTCAGGAGTTCAAGACCAGCCTGGCTAACATGGTGAAATCCCGTCTCCACTAAAAATACAAAAATTAGCTGGGCCTGGTGGTGTGCGCCTGTAATCCATAAGTTCTGGCTTATGACATAATAACCAGATTTATGACTGATGACATACTAGATTTCTGAGAGTTTTATATAATTTTGGAACATTCTTACCAATAACTTATCCATTCATCTAACTGAAAGAAGATCTTGCATCACTTACTATTTGACAAGGTTTCCCAAACCATTTTCCAAATAATCCTAATGTTAGTAGCTCTGCAAGATGAGAGATACATTATTTTACCTTGTCCAGGGCTCAATTGGAAAATCCCAAAGTTGAATCTAGCTAAAAAAGGCTTAACTTAGAATTTTGATATTGGGGAAGCCCATCAAAGATGCCAAAAGATTTAAAGCATTTGATCAAAACAGGATCATATGGCACATTAAAATATAGTCATGCATTTAACCACAGTGATAATCCAGACTTCAGAAGAAATAGAGAAAATTACACAGATGTAAAAACAATCCTTTCAAAGCTCAGTTTTCCTAAGTAATAAAAAAAAAGCCTTCTAAAGACAGCATAGGAATTTATCTCGGTAAAACATAAAATATTTTTTATTTATTTATTTATTTGAGATGGGGTCTCACTCTGTCACCTAAGCTGGAGTACAATGGTACAATTTTGGCTCACTACAACCTCTGCCTCCTGGTCTCAAGTGATCCTCCCACCTCAGCGCCCTGAGTGGCTGGGACTACAGGTGTGCACCACCATGCCCAGGTAATTTTTGTAATTTTTTGTACAGATGGGGTTTCACCATGTCACCCAGGCTGGTCTTGAAGTTCTAAGCTGGAGCAGTTCATTCACTTTGGCCTCCCAAAGTGCTGGGATTACAGGCGAGAGGCACTGTGCCTGGCCCAAGATTTTTTCTCATACAAAATTATTCTTTTTAACTTTCCTTACCAAAAATTCATCTTCCTACCTATACCTTTTTTCATATATCTCTTTCTTACTTATTCCTTCCTTTCTACCTTGTTTCTAGTTCCTTTCTAAATTTCCTTTTTAAAATTACCTTTAAATAATCTCCAAATTAGACAACATTATTCTTTTTTCTCAAAGAGAAAGAACCATTTTATAATTTTTAGAAACATGTTTCCCCATAACATAATTTTTAATATGTGCTAATGGACCAACATATATTTAACTTTTCTATAAAATTTAAGCACGAACAAAAATATTTGTGTTCAGCAATTTGTTTCAGTTTTTTATCTTATTTGGAAATGACCCAGACATTTAATGAATATCTATCATTTAATTGAGCATAATTTTAGACTTCCAATTAGCCAGGTGTGGTGGCACACACCTGTAATCCCAGCTACTTGGGAGGCTGAGGCAGGAGAATTGCTTGAGCTTAGGAGTTCGTGGCCAGCCTGGCTACATAGTGAGATGCCACATTAAATAAAAAATAAAAATAAATACACTTTTAAAGATTTCAAATTACATGAAAAGTTTATTTATAAATGTTTATCCTATTTATATTTACATGATGTATTTATTTTTAACAGTTTAATTAGATTACTTATGAAAACAGATATTAGACAAAGCTTGTAATCATTTCAAGTTATTTCTCTGTTAACATTTTTATAGCCTCTGAATATCAGATGTTCACCTAAGTAAGAAACTTAAAGTTAAATATATAGGTGTTTTGTTGATAACACAGGAGATGCAGCTGATTTTATGAAACCAACAATATTAAATTAGCCTTATTTACCAAAGGGTTACACAAAGATCATTCTGTTTTTAGGCTGAATTTATAGTTTTAGGACCTTAAAATATCTAACAGAGACCAGCACACAGCCAAAAATTCATGCTGACAATTTTAAAACATCTCTATTTTTATGTTACCAATAATTTAAAAACAAGCTTATTTATTAAAGATTTACTTCTAAAAGGCGTTTGGGTTAATTGCTAAATATTTTATATGAGTGCTCATCTGTCTAAGACAATCTGAACAGAATTCCTTAAGGGATTTCTGGCTGATTATGCCAGATTTTACTACGTAGACACAACATGTTACATGATACATCTACATATGCATAATCACATCAGATGCTTACATATGCACACAAATCTTATAGCTTTCATTTTAAAATTTTAGTCATGAGAGAGTAACACAAACTCACCAGTTTATAAAAGATTATTGGATCAACTTACACTTCTGACAAAATGGGACCTGTTCACATGGCTAAATTTTGCTCCAATAACTAATCCAATGAAAGCTGTGGACCAAAATTTTTATAAACAGTTCGGGTTTTCAAAATCTCTTTCATCCTTTTCCTTTCTTTTTTCTGTTTTAATGAGTTTGGGGGTAATTTTTCAATGTTTACATTTTAAGTAGGACCAACTGAATTGTGTAAGAAAAATAGTCTCCAAGTGGCCTTGAATTAGTAGCAAATTTATCTTGTTTGCTGGTCTAGTTTACTTGAATAGTCAATGTGGATGGGGAAGCATTTTAGGGTGTGTGTGTGTGTGTGTGTGTGTGTGTGTTCTTTTTTGGCTTTTTCTGGTCCCTTGTGTCAGACTAAGCAATTTTTATGCTGGACAGAGAAACCTTATATTATTGCTCTGTTTGGTCTAGAAGCCCAACTTTTTTTTTTTTTTTGAGATGGAGTCTGGCTCTGTCACCCAGGCTGGAGTGTAATGTCATGATCTCAGCTCACTGCAACCTCTGCCTCCTGGGTTCAAGCAATTCTTCCACCTCAGCCTCCCAAGTAGCTGGGGATTACAGGTGCCTGCCACCGTGCCCGGCTAATTTCTGTATTTTTAGTAGAGATGGGGTTTCACCATGTTGGCCAGGTCGGTCTGGAACTCCTGACCTCAAATGGCCTTGGCCTCCCGAAGTGTTGGGATGACAGGCGTGAGCCACCGCACCTGGCACTGACAACCTAACTTTTATAAACATTTACCTATTTTTCTTTTAGACTATTAATCCTTCAGTTAACTGTTCTATCACCTTAAGCAGTTGTTAGACAAACCTAAATTTACATTTACAAATGGTATCTAGGTTGTTGGCTGCCATGAAGCTGTTGTAATTTGTAAAGCTATTAATTTGAAAGCCCTTTAAGACCTAAAAAAAAAAAAAAAAAAAAAGAAAAATCTTGTCTGGAATGCTATTAGGAGTGAGTTTTACCTCAACACAAGCAGAAAATTTAGCAGATTCAATGTAGATAGAGAACTTGGAAGGATCTATATGTTAACATTATAGTTGGGCTTTTTAGTTTTTTTTTTTTTTTTTTTTTTTAGGGAGAGTTTGACTAATGACCATTGAGCTCTGGATTTTCCTTCATGTAATTTGCCCATCATCAGTTAAAAAATATCTGTAAGAATGGGCCATAATATATAGCTGGCTGGAGTCTCAGAAAATCTGGCATACCTTAGCGTTTGAGAATCCCATCCATTTCTTATTAATCTCTCAAGAGCAAAGATAATCCTATATCCCATCAGAGAATGTCAGGAGTCTGGAGTGGTATTTTAGATCATGGCAACGGTCCTAATGGCTTTTAATTAGTCATCCACTAGTGTCTGCCATTTGGAATGTTTATTTTTGCTCTTGGAGAATTTCTAGAAGTCAGCAAAGGAAAAGGGGCAAATCATTTATAGACACACTTAACTGATCCAAAATGAGACCAAAACTAGTGTTCACAATACTTTTAACCCAGGTGTGCAGATTAAACAAACTATTAAATTAGGCATGCAGGGAGAACCAAAAGTAAATTCTCCAGAAAAGACTTGCCTCACAGATAGGATATAAACTATGTAGAAACTAGAGCACTTGAACTGGAAGGGCACTTGTCTTGATACCAGAAAGGACTTTCCAGAAAAGACAAAAGTCTTTTACCATCCCAGGAGGGAGGTAGCAGACTTGTAACAGAAACAAATCCTCTATAAAGTCAAAAACATGTCACCGAAGAGAGGGAGTCTGAAAATCCTACTGGAGATTCACCAGGTTGGAAAAGGCAACTTATGAAGACGGAGAGCACAAAGGACAAGGTCAGTATCACATTCAGTTTCAGGGGCTGCTGATTCTTCTCAAGTGAGCTTGCCTCATGCCACTTCTGACACCATTTATGTCAGCCTAAATAACAAATGGCGTGAGGCCCTCTAAAAAAATGATATTTATTTGGTAATAAAGTATTGCAATGGGAATACATGTGAGATAGTAAATGATGTGCATATTCAGGGACTTGAAGGAAGATGAAGGTTTTCAAAGGAAAAAGGAGGAGGATTATATAATTGTTTTGAGATAATTATCCGTCTCTACAAGGATCAGTAACAGTGGTGCTGCCAGTTTGGGGTTGGACAGTCGCTGAGCAGATTTCCTGGCAGATGTATTTTTTTGGTGTAAGGTTATGATGGTCTTTGTGCAAGTTTGTGGTTTTTGCAAGGTTGTTGTCTTTTGTAATAGTTTTTGTTATCAGACATGTGCATGAGAACTCTCTCCAGCTTTTTTTTTTCTTTCTTTCTTTTTTTTTTTTGAGACAGAGTCTCCCTCTATCTGTCACCCAGGCTTGAGTGCAGTGGCGTGATCTTGGCTCACTGCAACCTCCACCTCCCAGGTTCAAGCAATTATCCTGCCTCAGCCTCCTGAGTAGCTGGGATTATAGGTACATACCACCATGCCTGGCTCATTTTTGTATTTTTTTTTTTTTAAGTAGAGACAGGGTTTTATCACATTGGCCAGGCTGGTCTCGAACTCCTGACCTCAAATGATCCACCTGCCTCAGCCTCCCAAAGCGCTGGGATTAGAGGCGTGAGTCACCGTGCCTGGCCAGAAGTGACTGTTTTAATTCTAACCACTTTCACAGAGTTTATCTGGTTTGGAGTTTGCTTGGCTTCTTGAATCTGAAGGTTTATGTTTGTTGCCAAATATGGGAAGGCATTATTTTTTTTAGTGCTTCCTTTTTTTCGGATGGGGGTCTCAGTCTGTTGTTGCCCAGGCTGGAGTGTGGTGGTGCAATCAAAGGTCACTGTAGCCTGGACCTCCTGGGCTCAGGCAATTCTGCCACCTCAGCCTCCTGAGTAGCTGGGACTACAGGCACACACCACCGCACCCACCTAATTTTAAAATTTTTTGTAGATGTAGGGTCATACTATGTTGCCCAGGCTGGTCTTGAGCTCTTGGACTCAAGCAGTTCCCACCTCAGCCTTCCAAAGTGTTAGGATTAAAGGCATGAACCACTGTACCCGACCTTGAGTATTTTCTTAGCCTCCCTCTTTTTCCCTCTACTTTGTTGACACAAATGTTAGATCTTTTGTTATGATCACACAGGTCTCCGAGACGCTGTTCATTTTTTTTCAATCTGTTTTCTCTCTGTTGTTCAGATTGGATAATTTCTATTGTTCTGTTTCCCAGTTTTTGGTGCATTCTTTCCATTCCCTTCCACTCCACTCTTAAGCCCATCCACTGAGCTTTTTGTTTTGTTTATTGTATTTTTTTAGTTCTAAAATTTCCAATAGGTTCTTTATATTTTTTATTTCTCTGCTCAGATTTTTTCATTTGCTTCAAGTGTGTTTATAATTATTTGTTGAAATATTTTCATCATGGCTGCTTTAAAATATTTGTCAGATAATTCTAGTATCTGTGCCATCTTGGTGTTGATATCTTTTTTTTTTTTGAGATGCAGTCTTGCTCTGTCACCCAGGCTGGAGTGCAATGGTGCAATCTCCACTCACTGCAACCCCCGCCTCCCGGGCTCAAGCCATTCTCCTGCCTCAGGCTTCTGAGTAGCGGGACCACAGGTGTGTGCCACCATGCCTGGCTTAGTGTTGATATCTATTGATTGCCTTTTAAGTTCAGATTGAGGTTTTTCTGGATCTTGGTATGAAAAGTGATTTTCTGTTGAAACTTGGACATTTCTGTTTCTCATTCTTATTTAAACTTCTTTCAGCTGGCTTTGACACCACTCTAGCAAGGGAAGAGGAAACATCCTATTACTGTCAGGTTGGGGTCAAAGTCCAGCTTCCCCACCTGGCCTCCAGTGACACCTGAGGTGGGGGGCTGCTTGTTACTGCTGGAGTGCGGTGGGGCTCCCGGCTGCCCCTGTAGTTTCCACTGACTCCAAGGCGGGAACAGCATCGCAACCCCTGGGTGCTGGCGAACGTTCTGCCTCCCCACCAGGCCCCTCTGACACCACGCGTGAGACTGTTGGGCACCTCATTACCGCTTTGTGAGGGCAGAGGTCTGGGCCTTTGCTGGTCTGGGTGGGACCCCATTTTTTCTGTGGTGCTTGGCTGGAGTAGAGCAGTTATTTATTGTCTAAATTTTCTGTCTTGCTAAGCTGCTCCTTTCCTGGTCCTCTGGCTAGAAAGAAAAGGCTTTGTCTGTGCCCACTGGCGTTTCCACTGGGGGTTTTAATTGTACTTAGTGGGAAGAACAGGGAAAAGAGCATCTGCTGATCTTCCGAGACATAGGCGTTAGTTTACTTTCGATAGCTATTGTCAGGTTGTCCTTGTTACATGTGGTGCACACGTTAGTTTTCAATTGTTTTTTTCTTAAGGGTGCATTTTGCTATGCAGAAATGTTTGGTTTTTATATAGTCAAATATATTAATCCTTTTTAAAAAAAAAGGATTAAGAGTTTTATGACATGTTTGGAAAGGCCTTTCTCATACCAAGCTTATGAAAAGAAACCTCCCTTTTCTTCTAGCTTTGAGTAGTTGTTGTTTTTTTTTACATTTACATATGTGAGCCGTCTGGAATTTCTTCTGGTGTAGGTAGGAACAGGAATCTCCCTGCACTCCCTCCCCCTTGGCTACCCAATTGTCCCAGCTCCATTTACTGAGTAATAAATGTTTTATGGTGTTAGGAAAATTCTATTTGGTAAATGGTTGTTTATAATAGTGTTCCTAACAGCTGAGTCCTGAAAAAAGTGGTCTCAAAGTCCTAGAAGCTGCACGGGGGAAGGGATGGTTCAAACCTTAGCTTTCCATGGTTGTTAGTTGCTGACAACGGGTGCAGTGTGAGCTCCAGGCTGGACAGTATGACACACTAGCCGGTCAGCCTGTCCCTGTCTGTGGGACTTGGATACCCTCTAGGTTCAGGAAGCCAGGGGTGGCCACAGCTGACTAGAGAGTGTTTTGAGCTGCCTTGGAAAGTGCTCCAGCTTGAAAGTTCTTCCTCCTCCGTGGCCAGGTCATTCACTGCTGAGGGGTGATCTATCCCAGTCTTCAATAGTAATGCCCCAGCTGCCTGGGAGCCTGAGCGTCTGTGAAGGGGAGGCCCATGGGGACGTGGAGGAGTGTCACAGAAATGAGCCCCTGAAGGGGGAGAGAGCAGTGAGTGGAAGAGGCCGGGGATTCTGCCTCACACAAAGGCAGAACGTGTAAGGTGGCACCAGAAGAAATGATGATAGCGGTGATGTGTCCTGGTGCCCCGCTGACACTAGTTATGACCCATAACTTTCTCTTCTGTCAAGTTTCTTCTGCTAAGGAAAGAGTGCCATAGCCAGGGAGCCAAGGGATGTCAGGATGAAGAACCCCTCAGTCTGGAATGTGAGGCCCTCCCCCACTGGGCCTCAGTGGACTTTTCCAACCCAATGCAGTGTGGCCTACAAAGCCCTAATTGGGAGTAACAACCTGGGATTTGGCTCCCTCTCTGCCATTCACTCGGAGGCTGGCTAGGAGAAAATCATTTCCCATGTCTGGTCCTTGTTTTCTTTACAAATAAAACTGGGTACTGAACTAGGTAAGTGATTTTCTTTAACGCCCTTTTAAGAAATGGAAGACTCCACAGAAATTCAGGTATAAAAGCATTCCGTGCTGGGCAGCCGGGGTTGAAGCAGGTCTAGGAGCAGGGGCTCTGGCAGCTGGAGCCACTGGACCAGATGGGGCTCAGGTCCCTCCGCTGGCCCTGGGCCCTACCGTATGAATAGAGGTGATAACACCTGTCCGGAGAGGAGTGGGGCTAATGAGACAGTTGTCTGGAAAGCGAGCAGAGTGGGAACACAGGCATTCCATCAATGAAGGGGCCACTAGGACTGCTTGTGCCTTCCCAAATTCTCGCCTTTCAATACAGCTCAGCGCCCCCTCCCTCCTCTCTCTCCCTGCCAGCAGCCCTCTGGGTACACTTTGCCTCTGCATTCTTACCACAGCATGGCTTCGGGCTGGTAGCTAGTTGTTTATGTCTAAAACTTCTTAACCTCCGCAATCCAAGCAAGTTCCAGAAAGACCACTTTCTTTCACAGCTCTAGACCCCCCAGGCTGCCTGGGAGGCAGACATTCATGTCTGTGGGTGGACAAGCCTAGCCTGGGACGCAGGACAGATGCATCTGCAGCAGTAACAGGACGGCCCTGGCGTGGTGTTTGCAGCATGACGTTCTTCAGGAGGGAAGGTGAATCGTGGGCTCTTGCACCTCACAGGGCATCTGTAACTAACTGTTAGAGAGTGCGAGACACAAAGCCGAACGGCCAAGCTGTCATCTCAGCCAAACAGCGCAGGATGCGAATCACCGACTCTGAGCCTGCGTCTTGCCTGTGCCCGCGCCTGTGCCAGAAAACAATCAAGACACTTTCCAATTCAAAGGAAGACTCGGAAGAATAAGGCTGGGCTCATGTCGCTTCTCATTTATTAATTCAGTCTGTTCTAAGTTGTACAGTTGTTATGAAAATAACAAAACCAAAGCTGGAAGCCCAGGAATATTTACACTCTCTCTTGGGTAGTGAGGTCAGTCTATGTTGTTGCACAGATGATTGGTTATGTTTGGTACCTCAAAATGTTTATAATTCAGACAAAATCAGACAATTAACAATTATATGTACAGTAAAACAAAAGGGGAAGTCATTCAAGTATCAAAATACAGAGGCAAAGATTAAATAACAAACATTTTTATTACAATTCAGTCCATTGCCGCGCCATGAGCAACAACACTTGTGAGCTGCTTTCTGCCGGCCTGGGTATCTCACAGACAGACCACGTTCACACTGGTTTTCTAATGTCTCGATGACTGCAGCTCTGCCTGCTGCCTGCTCAAACCCCAGCGTCTCTGGAACTCCCACTAGTGTCTGCCGCTGGAGGGCCCGGGAGGGACCTGGAGCACTGCACATGCAGAGCCTGTCGGGAAGGTCCTATGCGAGGAGCAGCTGGTTGGCAGGGGAGAAGAGGTGGACAAGGAGCCTGTGGCCGGGACAGGTACAGAGCCCATCTGAAGTCTCCCACCTGAATGGGCTCCTTCACAGTTCAGAAATGCAGTGACAGGGTCTGCCCCTTGTGTGACCTGCACTGGGAGAAGTGCAAAAGCAGAGACCTTCCCACTTGAAGCCTGTCCTTAAAGTTAACAATAACCTTTCTAAGAAAGGGAGACTACCGGCCCCAGAGGAGAAGGAAGGAAGGAAGGAAAGGAAGGGAGGAAAGGGAAGGAAGGGAGGAAGGGAGGGAGGGAGGGAGGGAGGGAGGACCTAGTCATTTTCCTTTCTTGAATGTTCAGAAATAAACGAATCTCTAAACAAAACCCAGAGCCAGAGCAGACTAGCCAAGGCTTCCAATATGAAAATACCCTGAATAAATAAAGATATAGCAGCTTCAAGCGGAAGAAACACCTATGGATGATCTAAGCACAAAAGCTTGAGGAGTGCGTTGTAGTGTCTGCAGTTTCTTTCGGACCTACCACCCTGACAGAGGCCCACTTAGACGTGGCCTGGCCCCTCAGGAGGAGGCGATGGGTGCCACCATGTGCGCAGCAGCAGCAGTCTACTCCAGATGGTTTAGGGTTCCTGGTCAACCCCTGGAAGAAAGTCAGGGCTGAGTACTATATGGCATGAGCTCATGGGAATCCTCACAGTCCCTGCAAGGAGCAGGAAATGAAGTAAAACTGCAAGGTGTTGAGGTCTTCGTTTAGTACCGAGAAGTGGAGGAGAGTCTGCCTCTGCTGCAGAGGGAGCTGGGTCCCAGGCCCCACTCTTGAGTGTTCAGCAGACAGAAACTCACAAGGCCTGGCTTCAAGCCAGCCAGAGACACAGCCCCACTTCTGGCCAACCACATAGGTTGAGAATGTGCCTGAGAGCAATGCCTGCACATACACACCAACAAAGAATTTAAATTCACAGCCTTTGCTGGGAAAGAGGAGTGTTGCTGAAGCCTGGACTATTCATCCTGGGACCAGAATGACCCATGCCAGGAAAGCTCAGAGCCTGCTAAAGTGCCCACGGGAGAAACTGGGCACACAGCTCAGCCAGCTTTGCCTCTCAACCCCACAGGGGGTTCCCCTGCGTTTCTACTCCAGTCCAGAGGGAAGCATGCAACCCAAGTTACTTTCAAAAGCAAAGTGAGCCAGCGGGAAAGCTTAAGCAGCAGTGGCACATCAGGATGCCAGCCTGCCCCAAAGGTCATGCTGGGGAGCATAAATGCACTGTCACCTTATTTAGCCTTTTCCACACTGGGCCAGGGATGAGCCCAGCAGCCGAGCATGTAACTGTCAAACCAATAATTCAGAGAATCAGAATGTGCCCCAGTCACACAGGCTGATTAGACAAATCACAAATTGGCAAGTAGCAACCTTAGCTGACCTACCCCAAATATTAATGCCCCAAACAAAGCTGCTTTTCCTGTTCTGACACAATACAGGCAGTACGGCACTAGCCCAGGGCACTCCTCCAGTCACTGACAGGCAAGAGGCCAGGGAGAAGCCTGGCACTCTGTCGCTGGCTAAGACTTCCCAGCACCAGAAACTGCACACTTATCTTCATTTGGCCACTGAACCTTCCCATCAGGAACCCCAGAAACAGACCAGAGACCTTTATTTTGCCCAGGTGCCTTTAAGGCTGTGTTCTTGCGAGAAGCCTGTGTTCAGCCCCTGATGGGGACAGGAAGTTGGGCAGTTCATAAAGAGCGGCAGCTGACGTGGTCGGGTTTGAAACGCAGACTCACTCTACTCAATTCTGCTGGAGCCTGCTCCGTTTCCCTCACCCACAGGCCACCGCCTTCTCTTCAGACCCACCCAGATCCTGCCCCCAGATCCCATCCTGAGGACAGAGACTGTGCAGACTGGCCTCTGAACCAACCTCAGCTCCCCTGTCCTCTGCCCAATGGCCATTTGTCTAAAGATTGGCAGTATGACCTAGAGGTTTGAGCCAAGTGTTAAAAGTTCATTTTATAAAAAGATTTTTTTTCTATTAAAAACAATGTGTTCTGAACAAGTCACTTTCTTGACCCTCTGGAATGCCAGTCCCATCTGCTAGTGGCCTGGAGTGCTTCTCTGCAGCCAAGGCAGGGCTCACTCTGCAAGACGCGGTGGTGGCAGGCCCAGGCCAAGTGGCCAAGAGGACGTCCTGCAGGCGGAGGTGAGGCCTGGGTCTCGAAAGCTGCAGGAGAGGCGGCGGCAGCGGCGGTGGGAGCCTGTGCCCCCACGACTATGTTTCCGCAGCACAGTGTGGTTCCTCAGTGGCTCAGCTTGGCAGAAGCAAACAATGGGGGGAGGAAAGGGTTAACCAATGGGGCCTGCGGACGTTGGAGGAAATGGAAAGGAAACAGAGCAGGACAGAAGATCCCTCAGCCTCCCCGGGTGCCCTCCACGCCTGCTCAGAGCACCAACGGCCTGCAGCCCCCAGTCACCTCTGGCTCAGTGAGTCTGCTCAGGAAGGCACAAGGACGGGCGGGTGCGCAGGACCCGCCCCGTTTATCGACTTGGGTTTCGACTGCCATGGCCGACTGGCTTTCCTAGCGCTCTGCTCTGTGTGCACGGCTGCCTGCGGCACCGCTCCCTTCCTGTCTCCTGCCACCCAAACTGACTTGCCCACACTGGAGAGCGAGGGGCCTCTTCAGAGACTCAGCTCCACCATCCCAGCTGCTGAGCTGCTGTGAGGGGATGGCCTCTCCTCTCGGAGGAGTCAGGAGGCTGAGGGAGGCAGTCAGGGGTGCACTGGACAGCGCTATCTGCGATCCCCCACTGTGGAGCATGTCAGAAAACTCCTGGAGGACATGGAGGCCACTCGGTGTAGGCCCGACCTCCAGCGGCTCTGTTCTGTGAGGGAAGAAGGTACGCTGTGCATGCAGGGCACAGGCCGCCTCCTCGCTGGTCCTTCGGAAGGCCTTCCTCAGTGAGCTAGACTCCAGAGCCAGGCCCAAGGCTTCCAGGCCTTGAGACTCCGTGGCGAAGATATGAAGGGCTGCCCACACACGTGCCACCTCGCTCCTTGCAGGGGAAAGCTCATCAGGACTGAGGCACCTGCTGTGTGAGCCAGCCTGTGAGTGTTCAGATACCCAGAGCCCCAAGTGGGGCAAGTCAGCACAGGCCCAAGGGCCCGGTGCATTATCTTGGGCCCTGACAGAAAGCAGTCTGTCCCTGGTCAAGCCACATCACTGAGCTCAAGGTCTCAAGAGGGCCTGGCCATGAGAGTGAGGCCAGCACCTCAGAGCAGTGGAGGACAGTGGGGCGGGGCTGCAGGCTGGCTGTGAGCAGAGTGCGGGGGACTCTGGCACTGGGTGGTCACAGTGGTTGGTTGTTTCAGAAGAGGTGAGGACAGTCAGCTCTTGGCAGCAGTGCCCAGCTGTGGCTCAGTGCAGCAGAAGGAAGGTGCCGCACAGAGCCCAGCCCAAGCCCAGGGAGCTAACAGTGCCATTGGGATTCTGCTGGAGACTACCCTGCCCATCAGCGTTCACAGTGCCTGCCTGTGGAGGCTTCTGGGGTGCAACAGGCCCCTGGAGCCCTCTTGGTGCCCACCTCAAAGGCAACTCACCCCCCCAAGCTGTCCTCAGCCCAAGGGGGAGAATTCACAGTGTTCAGTGGTGGTAGGTGCCAGAGCTGCGAGGGTACAGCGTCTACGCTGCTGCCCGCCCGGGAGGAGCGGGTCCCAGTGCAGGTGGGGCGGTGGCGTCAGCAGCTGGAAGGAGAGAGTTGAGGACAGCAGAAAGATCGGATGGCAAAGGCACAGTGAGACTAGTGGAGACAGGGAGTGGGTTGTTTTAGAAGATAGTGGTCTCATACTTGGTGCTGAGGCTCCGCTTAGAGTCTGGTTTGGGGTCCACAACCCAGGAGACACTGGCATGGGACTGGGCATCTTGGTCCATATCGGGTGGTTCCAGCTGCCAAACAAGGAAGCGGTCAAGAGTCAGAGGGAGCTCTGTGCCAGGGCCGGAGGCAGCAGGCCCTGAAGGCCCCTCCCACCGCCCCCAGGCTGGGCTGTGGCCCCTGTGCTGGGAGGGGCAGCCCTTATTCTCCTCAGCCAAAGAGCAGGCCCCTCCTGGAGCATCTTGGGGAGAGCCATCTCCAGGCACAGCTTCTCTCAGGGATTTCTTGGGATTGCTCAGTTAAAGGACCCCTGTCCTACCCGGGCTGCCTGCTCTACGCCCCAAACCCGCTCATATTGGGCAGGAAGGGGATGTGGGGCTTTGAAATGTCAAGCCTCAGGTCCCTCTGCTAGAGCCAGAGAGCTCACCCTAAGGCAAGACCACCGTAGTCACCCCAGACCTCTGGAGAGAGGACACACAGCAGAAAAACAGAGAGCTGAAGCACACACAGGACAGGCAGAGGGCATCTCAGGAAGAGGGGAAAGAATGTCACACAAGCAGAGGGAGAGGCCACCAGAGGCTGAGAGCGCTCACGGTCACTTCGGGGAGACTGACACACAAGACAGCAGGAGGTGTAAAGACCTTGACTCCGGGACTAACAGACGGCAGCGGTAGGTAGGAAGGACGGTGGGTGGAGCAGGTGTGACAGTAACAACAGCGATTGTCGGGGGGCAGCGGCACCTGGGGTGCAGAGCAAAGCAGACACAGACACGGGGACGGCGCAGTTACCGGGGGCTGCCTGCCGGCCGCTCTCTGCAGCCCCTGGATGGCCTTGCCCTTGGGGGAGCCCAGCAAGGGAGGGGAGTGGGAACGCCAGAGGCCTGCCCGGGCCAGAGGAGCTGCTGCCTTTCCAGGGCAAGACCTGGCAGGGTGGGGGGCAATTAAGAGGGTCATTTCCCTGGGGGGCTAGCTTTCTGGAAGTGCCAGAAGACCCTTGTCGTGCTGGCCACCCCAAGCCCTTGAATCCCTGGGGCCAGGGAGCGGGGGATCTTGGCCAGTGGGGCCCACGTACTGCGGATTTCCTCACGCCGACCCGAGGCTTAGGCACCGGTTTGGAAGATTTTGTTTCAATCATCTCAGCTGCAGAGGCGCCCATCGGCCTGGACTTCTGGGCCTGCAGGGCCAACTGATAGGCCACCTCAAAGGCCTGCCCCAGCGTCAGGATGATCTCGTAGGTCAGATTCTGGGAGGAAGCAGATCACCACTTAAGCGTCTGGTTCGGTAGCCGATTCACCCACTCCTGCCCTGTCCTCACCCTCACCCTGAGCACACAGGCGGCATCTGGGGTAAGAAGAGAACACTGGTTTCGAAAAGACAATTTGATCATAACACACTATTTCCTTCTGCAAGATTTCATCTGAGAGAAACACTAGGTAAATGCAAAAACTGCTGCCAGCTGAACCAAGCCCCTACCACACCTAGTACCATAGCTTCACAGTGGATATGCCCTTCCTCGCAGGGACCCTGTGTGCCCCTCTAAGTCCACCTGGAAGCGCTCCTCCCTGTTTCCTGTCCTTTCCCTCCTTTTATTCTTCCTAGGTCCCAGTGGTCCTCCTCCCTCTACACAGGATGTGGCCAGGAACTGGGCTTCGGCGGGGGCAGGTGTACACCCCTGCAAGCCCAAGGCAGGGGCCATGCCTGCAGCAGTACTTGAGTATTTCTTAACCATTTAATATGAATAAGTGGTGTTAGTGCTTTTAACGTGTCACCGACAAAGTTTGTGAGTGCTGTGCCCCTAACTCCACTTCCCCATAAACCCTGTGGTTTTTATTGTGTGATTTTACCTAGCACAGCAATTTTTAGGAGAAGATATGTGGCATTACAGCGGAGCTAAGTACATGTGGGAAAAGTCAGCGACAGGTAAATGGCACTATCTGTGTGCTGTGTGTAAACGGCATTCTCTGTGTGCTGTGTGGACCACCTCCTCCATCTCACAGCGGCCCCTGAGGTGGGTCACATTATATTCCCCTCCAGACAGATGAGGAAACAGGCAGACGTGATGTTTCCAAGCTCACACAGCCAGCAAGCAGCAGAGCCCGGTGCCTCCTAACCTTCACTGGCCCAGAGCAAGCAGAGGTGCTAGGGTGGATGAGGTCCCGGGGGCATGGGGACACCCGGAGCTGCCTGTGTCCCAGGAGCCACAGAGATGCTAGAACTAGCTGCTGTCCCTGAGGGCGGCAGGGACCTGGACCCCTCTGACTTCCTCCTGGGGTGAGGAGGTAGCCTGGGGCCACTCCCAGGCTTTGTCACAGGTTAGAGGGAACCCCGGCCAAGTGGGCTGTTGCTTCTGGTCTGCTCCCTGTGGGCAGCTGTGTGAGGATGAACTCTCCCTGGCCCAGCAGCACCCAGAGCCGAGCCTCAGCAAGAATTTCAGGGAAGAAAATCTACTGCCAAAGAGGGCACTGCTGCCCCTAAGAGGGGAGTAGAGGGCGTTTCTGGGAGGCGGCCTAGCCGGAGGTTGGAGGGCGAGGGCAGGGAGCCCGGGGAGACAAAGGCCTTGTCTGACCTAAGAAACACTCGCCTAAAAGCTGGAAAGCCAGGCACGGTGGCTCCCACCTACAATCCAGTTACGTGGGAGGCTGAGGTGGGTGACTTGCCTGAGCCCAGGAGTTCAAGGCCAGCCTGAGCAACACAGCGAGACTCCATCTCTTAAAAAAAAATGCTGGAAACCCCCTGTCCCTAGTGCCCCAGGCCAGTCCCTGCTCCGTCTGCACTTCAGTCTCATCACCGTGAAAGGGACTGGCCTGGAGGGCTGCTGGGCTCCACTCATAAACCAAACATTTGCCAGGCACTGGCCAGGGGCCAGGATAGCGCCGCATCTGTACCCTGTGATGGGGCTGGACGCCTCAGGGCTGCCACCCAAGCCCGCCCTGCCCATCCCCAGGACCCCACCCACCACATCTACTGTGCTGAACACATGGCAATAGTGGTGGCTGGTCTGCAGGTCCTTGGTGATGTAGGCAAAGGTACAGAGGTCCTCCGGGTCCTGGGCGGCACAGGAAATGTTCCGGATCTCATGCTCTGCGATGACGTTCTGTTGGGGAAAGCCGTGTTCCGGAATTCTCAGGCTCACATGCGTCTGGCACCCCCCGCCCCGGCCTTTTGCCATTGTCACTGTTCTCCCTCCCAGCCTGCAGTGTCAGCCAAACTCCCTTCCTCTTCTCATTTTGTTTTCTGGTGGGGGATGGTGTCTAAACTTGCACAATTTCAGTTTGGGGTCTCCACCCTTGACCACAGAAACGAAGACAGTAAAATGTTCATACCCAACCGCGAGCTCTCCCCAGCCTCTCCCACCTCCCAGGGTAGGGGCAAAGTGGGAAGGGTGTCAGGAAGGTGGGATTCCACACGGTGGCGCAGAGGGGGAGTCCTTTGCTCACAGAGGGAATCAGACCTGTGAAGACCTGTGAGCAGGAGTGTGGCCAGCAGAGCCCAGGTGGAGAGGCTAAGAGCAGTCATCACTAGGGTGGGGACAGGGCTGACAGCAGGCACCCAGGCCAGCAGATGAGAGACACGCCTCTTGGCGAGGTGGTGAAATAGGAAGTAATAAGAGAGGGCTGGGGACCCTCTAGAGAGATAAGGGATGAGAGAAGACAGCTGGGTTGCTTGCCCTGGAGCCCTGTGGCTCTGATGGGGACATGGGTCCCACTCCCCCCAAAAGTCCCTGTAAGCAGCACACCTTGTTGGAGGCATCGATGAACTTGACACCTTTGTATGTGATGGACAGGATGATGGTGGGGGTCTTCTTCATGTGCTCAGTGGATTTCTACAGGAAATAAGGGGGAGCCCTATCAATGCCCCTTCTCAGGGCTAAGCCTCCTGGGATTCCATAGGTCCCAGCTTCCCTCCCGTCCTTAGGTAGCATGGCAGGGCCTAGCCAACTGCAGCTGCTGCTCCATTGCTACCTTCTGTTCTGGCCAGTCCCACGCACCCTCCAGCCCACACAGACACCCCCCCGCCCCGCAGATGCCCCCCGACCCTGCATAGGCACACCCTGCCTTGTGTAGGCACCCCTCACCCTGCACAGGCACCCCTCGCCCTGCATAGTCACCCTCCACCCTGCAGACAACCCCCCCACCCTGCACAGGTACCCCCTACCCCGCTGATACCACCCCAGCCCACACAAGCAACCCCTCACCCTGCACAGGCAACCCCCCACCCTGCACAGACACCCCTACTCCGCAAAGACACCCTCCTACCCTGCACAACCGTCCGACCACCCCACGTAGACACCCTACCCGCATCTTGGCACAGGCGTCCTGTGTGGATTCTGTCCCTCGAAGATCTTTGATTAGCATGGAGCCCAGATACTGTGGGGGTGAGCAGTGGCTAGGCTTAGGAAGTCCTGCGTTTCCATGCAGGGGTGACCCAACCAATTTGGGACTGTCCCACAATCAAGTGGTTACCCCTCCCAATAATACCCCGCTCCTGCCCCAGCTGGAGAGGCCCTCCATTCAACTCTCTGGCTAAAGGACCAGATGCCTCCACCCCTTCCCCTTAGCTCTAAGAGGGGCTGAAGAGTGGAGAACAGTGCTCGACCTAGGCCTGGCTTTGTGGAGTCCCTCCTGGGACTTAGGGCTGCAGGTGCCTGGCTGAGAAGGGGCAGGGAGCAGGGAGGCTGACCCTCCTGGGATGGCAGAGGGCGGGAGCAACTCACATTGGCTTCATAACCGCAGGACTCGAAGATGAGTTTCTCTGGCTGGTGTTGCCAACTCTGCACTGGGGCGTAGGGGGCCGCCAGGCTTGGGGGCCGCAGGGTCAGCTTGGCCTCGCGGTGCTCCTCCTGCAGAACGCACACAGTCAGACACCAGCTCCTTGCTCCAGAGGAGTGCCTGGGCTCACTGCCTGGCTCCAGCACACCCAAGGGCGAAGATGCCAGTGACCTTAGCAAGTTCAAGGATCAAGTGGAGAGGCTAAGGGGAGATCAGGAATTCAAACATACTGCGGGGGAGGGGAGGTGCAAGCGACAGCAGAGGCACAGCAGGGACCCAGACTGCCTGAGAGCAGATGAGTCTCAAAGGAGATGGGAAATGACCAGAAAGGAGATGGCAGCGTCTGTGGGGGGCACAGGCTGCCAGGCTGTTCTGCACAAAGACCAAAGGGGAGAGCAGCAGCCGCCTCAAGACCCTGGGATGCCTCGGGATCCAGTCCAGGGCCTGGGAGGGATCCTCACAGCGGGGAAGCCAGTGAAGCTCCCATGCCTAGGAATGCATTTCAAATGGATCCTTCGGGCAGCAGCTGGGGGCTCGGGGAGGCCACTGTGGTCCAGGTGAGAGATGATGGGTCCCTGTCCTGGTGCTGGTGGAAAGAATGGAGAGGAAGGAAAAGGTTCAGGAAACATGAAGCCCTCCCTTCCCAGCAGTGTGCAAAGAGCCTCTCAACGGCAACTGGAACTGCTGGATGATGTGTTTTAAAGTCCTTTAAAATTCCCGGCTGTGCCTGTGGAAAGGGAAGGGAAGTCCCCGGAGCCGAAGTGAGAAGTGAGAGTCAGAGAAACAGGCAGGGGTGACACTGAAGTTCACACGGAGGGGCCTGAGGGACACCTGCCAATCCTCTGTCTGACAGGCCAAGAAGACAAGGACAAAGCCAGGCTCTGTACAAGGCGGGAGGCAGGACAGGCAGGTCTTGAGTAAATCCAGGCCCCCTGGAAACGACGCCCCGAGAGGGTGAGCCAGGAATGTGAGACGGGCCCACCTCGGCCAGGGCTGGGGCAGGCACTGGGAGCAGAGGTGGGGTGTCCAGCGGCACCCCTACAGGGCTGCAGGCAGAGAATGGGAAGAAGAGTCTGGTCTGGCTGCGGTTTTGCTGGGCAGGAGGAAGACAACGATGCGGAGGTGAGGCCGCAGAGAAAGCAGTTCTGGGGAACAGCTTGGGTAAGCAGGGAAGGAAGGGGCCAAGAAGGCGCTCAGAGAGGCCAGGAGAGAGCGGAGGGCTCTGGGCCGGCAGGGGCCTGCAGCGCGGGACAAAGGACGCTACAGAGGACATGGGGTCTGAAGCTAAGGGAGGAAGTGCAAGCCATTCAGGCTGCAGGAGTGGCCCTGGCAACCAACAGCTGAAGTGAGTTTTGCACCGGAGCTCGGCGCCGTGGGGGCAGGGGAGGCCTTACACAAGGCAGCTGGGTGGGGTAAGCAGAGCAGGCTGGTGCTCCTGACCTTGATGCTAGCCCAACTGTGCTCGGGTATGGGGCAGCAGGTGGTTCTGGGAGGCCCTGTCCTGCCCAGAGGGATGAGGTGGGCCCTGGCCACAGCTCCCCCCCACCCAGCTCCCACCCCGTGCCCACCTGGATCCTGAAGCGCTCCGCTCGGGAGGGTGCCACGGGGTCATGGAGACTGTCATGGCGCCTCCTGCCCGTGTCCCCTGGAGGCAGCAGCAGGTCTGCCGACCGCCCGGTGCAGGAATCATTCTGGCTCAGTGGGGATGACGTCTGAGAGAGCAAATCTTGGCACTGCGGAGGGAGAAATCCAGGTGGAACTTGCAACCCTCAGCCCAGCGCCTGGCTACAGGTGTCAGCCGGCCCCCTGGTTAGGATGGTGTGGGCAGCCGCACTGGGAGGAGCAGCAGGGACGGGACAAAGGGGCCAACACCATGGGGGTGTCAGGTGGCACCACGCGGCCACCGCCCACCAGTGCCCCCAGAGAGGGCAGGGAAGCTGCTTTTACACTTCTAAAAGATTAAATCTGCTGTCCTGATCCATTGCAGGCCTCTGCACATGACCAAACAAAGCACCCTCCTGAGAAAAAATTCAGCTCTGCCAGCCCTAAAGGTCACTGTCCCCTGCAGAATACAAACCAGGCTCCTCAGTGTTTACATTTGAATGTCAGTTGTGTGTTTGGTTCCCAGAGCAAGGCTGGGCCTCCACTTTCCCATCTGTAAGAGAAGAATGAATAGGACCCACCTCACGAAGCCCCTGAGGGTTCAATGGGGTGAGCCCTGGTGGGGCAGGCCCAGTGCTCAGGGCTCCGGGAGTGGCTGCTCCATCACTGCATGTTTTGGCCTGGGGCTGGGGGAGAGCTCTCCCTCAGCTGTAGGCTCTGAGTCTAGCCCATTTCTGCAGTCAGGAATTACCGGCAGGAGCAATGGATCATGGGTGAGGTTTTTAAAATGCAGGCTGTCTTAGTCACCCTAGCCTGGGAATTCGAACCCAGATGTTGGGGGTGCCCAGAAGGCTGCGAGTCCCGGCCTTCTGAATTCCAGGCTGTCTCAGGTGTCATGCCACCCAGCCCTTCTGTCCCTAGGCACAGAGCCAAGTTCAATGACCAGGCACAGCCAGCTGTTTTCCTACTATCCCCCCCAATTTTATGTGTTTGATCGGCCATCCCCAAATAGAAACGGGTGGCGGGGAACATCTCTAAAGCCCCTCTCCTGTGCTTCTCTCTTGTTGGAACTGCTTTCTCCTACACTACAGTGGTCTCTAAAGAATCCTAAAGAATTCTATGGAATTCCTACAAATACAGAGGAGAAACATACATTCCTTCCCGTCCCTCCCCGACTTACCCTCAGCTGGGAGAACCTGGGGGGCTTCTGCGGCGGCTCTTCGTACGGCCTGTCTGCAAGGGAGGCGATGATGCGCTTGCGATGGCCGAGCAGCTGGACCTTCAGGACCTGCGTGATGAAGAGCGAGGAAGGTCAGGTGGCCGACTCGCCCACAGTCCACTCCAGCCCCCAGCACTCTCCCGCTGGGCAAGGCTGCCCCCAAGGGAAGCTCAGGCTTCTGGAGGGTCTAGGCTGGGCCACGCAGGGGCTACTCACATTGACGAGCTCCAGCTCCCAGAGGTTCTTCACGGTGTCGATGGAGCTGTAGCCACTTGACAGGAAGGAATGGACGTAGTCCTGCAGCCCCAGGGAGTCCAGCCAAGAGGGCACCGAAGGGGGGCTGTTCCCGTCATAGCCCAAAGCCTTCACCTATAGGGCCAGGAGGGAGGTGAAACTGACATCTCAGCACTCACAGGAGAGGGACCCTAGCACCATGGACCCAGGCCAGCTAACACAGGCTATGGCCAAGGGGGCCCTGCGTGCCTGGGGTCCTCAGCACATCTGAATGCCTCTCCTCGCACAGTCCTTCCTATCACTCACTGGTCTCCGCTTCCCACAGGGAAGGCAGTAGCCACGGGGGCTCTGACAGCATGGGAAGACGGCCCTAGCAGGTGGACAGAGGTGGGGAGGAGGGTCTGCAGAACGCCTCAGCCCTGAGCTCTGCTAAGGTCATGGGCCTGGAGGGACAAGGGAATTGTGTGTGCCCCCGGAGCGGGCACCTCCCAAACTCTGGGCAGGCAGAAGGGACTGGACTCAGCACCAGCACAGGTGCAGGGGAGAGGCTCAGGCCCACCAGCTCCTGGCTCCCCAGGGAAGATGGTACCTCCCTCAAGCCCACCTGGGGAAGGGCCCAGTTTGGGCTGGCCTGGGCTCCAGGGGGCCAGGAGAGACCCTGAAGGGGGCTCTGGGTGAAAGGCCAAGCCAGCAGGTAGCAGGCTCCCAAGAGGGCAGACCACCAAACCTTCTCATGACCCCTGAAGAACCGCTCCCTGCCTGAGGGCTCTCCTGGCTCTCCAAGAGCCTGGGGCAGACTGAGGAAGCAAACAGGTTTGTGTGGCCCCTCCGGAGCTCCCAGGGTGAGGGGTAGAGGCCCCACATGGTGTGCGTGTGCCGAGCCCTGCTCCTCCCACTCTTGGTACAGGTGGTGCTAGGGAGGTGGCCCTGGCTCCACATGGCTGAGGCTACGGGGCCGGCAACGGTCACCTTGGGCAGGGAGCGTGCCGCCTGGAGCAGCTTCCGCCGGTGCTGTGGGTCGCTGATGCCGATGTCCCGCAGGTCCTGCTCTTCCATCACGTTAGACCCCTGAGAGCAGAAAGGTGGACTTCAGGGCCCCTCTTGGATGGATGGATGGTGGTTCTGAGGGGGTCAGGTGGGCCTTTCAGGGCCCCCGCACCAAATTCTCCTTCACTGCAGGTACCAAGAGGGCGTGGGGACAAGTCTGTCCAGATGGCCCACGGCCACCCGGGCGGCTCCCATGGGAGCTGGGCAGAGCTGGGGGCTCCAGAATATGCACAGAATATGTAGGGTGCTGAGGCTGGCCAGGGCGCATAAGGGTGGGGGCGCCGCCTGCCCAGGCCCCACCTCGAGCCCCGACCCCCTGAGTGTGTGTGCATTTTTCTGCGGAGCAGGTTCCATGCATCAAAGATAAAGAACTGGTGGGCTCATCCCAAGGTTCCTCTTAGACAGGATTTTATAATTCTGATGCTGCAACAACCACGTCAGGCGGGCAGCTGGTGACAGAGGTGGGTACCTGAGGAGCCAGCTTCACCCCAAGGAGGAGAGGAGCCTTCAAGGGGGAGACTGTCAGAGAAGAGTGTCCTTGTCCCAGAGAGAAGGTGGGTCAGAGTTGAGCCCAATTTGTGCTATTCCCTGCAACTTCCCCTGGCCTCAATGGAGCAGCTGAGGGTGGAGAGGCGCAGGGAGCGCCCACCACAGCACTGAGAAGGACAAGAGGATGTGAGGCTGGAGGCCGGCACTCTGCTGCTTTCTTGCTACATGGCAGGGCTGAGAGCTCTCACCTGCTGTGTCCCACTTCATGCTCACGACCTGCATGTTAGGGTCTCTGTTAATCCCGTTGATCTGTTTTAACAGATGGGGAAACTGAGGTACACAGAGGTCAGACATTTCTTAACACCACATATCTAGTGGTGGAGCCAGGCAGCCCGACTCTTTTCCTCCATGCTCCTGGCCCCTGCGAGGATGTCTCTAATTACGCATGATAGTCACAAGATAGTGTGAGCAGATTTAATTTTAAAATACACGGTATGTAATGGCCTATGATACAAAATTCACAGGTCCTGCCCATCCCTCAGCCATGGAGCCCCTCGCAGTTGTAGCTGCTGCCACTTCCTGGGTGTTCCCAGAGCCCGGCTGGGCACAGACAGGCATGTGCCTGCACGCTGCATTTTCACACAAACGCCATTCTCTCGCACACACTCGGTGCCCGTTCTCATCACTGAATACACACAGGAGGCTGTTCCGCAGTAGCGCACGTGGGCCTGCCTCCTTCGGACAAGCTGCATCATCTAGGTTAGGAATATGCTATCATTTATTCAGCCAGTTCCCTGCTGAAGGACATTTGCTTCAACTTCAGCTGCTGCACACGGGGCTGCATGAATACCCACCCCCATGTGTGGCATGTCTAGGCCTGTTAGGAGGAAGGGTTTGCTGGCTTGAAGGGTGTGTGCATTTAACAGCGACAGCTCTTTCTGCTCCTCTTACTGATGCCAGTGCTAGATCCCCCACACTGTCAGCAACACAGTGGGGCAAGAGTCTATCACTGCAGTTTCAATTTGCACATTTCTTATCGGAGTAGGATCACTCATCCAGAGGTGAGGCTGAGCATCTTTCCATGTTTTGTCTATCGAGCATTTCTAAAGCACTCCCTCCCCTACTCCATGCTGGACCTGCCCAAGCCATTTAGTCATAGGGGCGACTGTTATTCCCACCCTACAGCTGAGGAAGCTAAGGCCCACAGAGCTCTGGTGATTCACCAAGGTCACATGGTAAGTACATCTGGAGCCAGATTCAGCCCCGATGTGCTTGTCCACATGGCTCTGCTGCCACACCCTTGGGACACCCAGAGCTCTTTTTCCAGGAGTTAACTTGCTTATAGACTTGGACAGTTTTCCATGAGGTTGTCGGTCTTTTCTGCATAGATATGTAGGAATTCTTTACCTAGTAAGAGAGCTGGCCCAGTACGATGGTGCACGCCTGTAACCCCAATACTTTTGGAGGCTGAGGTGAGGTGGGAGGACCACTTGAGCCCAGGAGTTTGAGACCAGCTTTACAATGTAGTGAGACTCTGTTTCTACAAAAATCAAAAGATTAACCAGGAATGGTGGTGTGTACCTGTGGTCTCAGCTACTCGGGAGACTGAGGTGGGAGGATCACTTGAGCCCGGGAGGTCAAGGCTACAGTGAGCTTCAGTTGTACCACTGCACTCCAGCCTGGGCGACAGAGTGAGACCCTGTCTCCAAACAAAACAGCATATGTGGGTGTGCAAGGTGTGTGTGTGTGTGTGTGTGTGTGTGTACATACAACAGATAAGTTAACCTTTTATCTAAGAAATGAGTTAGATAATTGTTTTCTAGTTTGCTATTTATCTTTTGGCTTTTATGCTGGATTTGCTCATGAGAAATTTATTTTTTGTAACTGAGTGTACCCAACTTTTCTTGTTGAGCTTCTCAGTTCTGTCAGCCTTAAAAAGATCTTGCTTTTCTAAGATTATGTTTTACATTCTTTTATATATATTTTTTCCTATAATTTAACAGTTTCCTTTTGTACAGCTAAATCTGTAATCCATCTGGAAATTCTTTTTTTTTTTTTTTTTGAAACGGAGTCTTGCTCTGTCACCCAGGCTGGAGTGCAGTGGTGAGCTCTTGGCTCACTGCAACCTCCACCTCCCAGGTTCAAGCGATTCTCCTGCCTCAGCCTCCCGAGTAGATGGGACTACAGGCACACGCCAGTATGCCTGGCTAAGTTTTTGTATTTTTAGTAGAGGCGGGGTTTCACCGTGTTAGCCAGGATGGTCTCCATCTCCTGACCTCGTGATTTGCCTGCCTTGGCCTCCCAAAGTGCTGGGATTACAGGCGTGAGCCACCGTACCCAGCCCCCATCTGGAAATTCTTTTGATGTAAAGTGTAAAGTCAAGATCCAGCCTTATTTTTTCCCTGGCAGCAAGCTGTCCATTTCTTGGTGAGTGATCTTTTTCCCCAATCTGGAATGGCCTTGATGGTGTCTGAATTCCTGTATATTTCTTGGCCTCTTTCTGGACTTTCACTCTGTTGTGGTGGGCACTACTTTACACTTGGAAAAGCTAAGTGACTTGGGCCAGTTCATGAAGACCCCTGCTGACCTGCTGGCCCCCGCTCCGTGTGGTGACTACTGACCATGGGAGTCTCTCCAGAGCCTGTGCTTGGTGACATAAACTTTGTCCCACAGAGGACACTGCCAGCCTTAAGCTCCAGCGAGCCCAGGTGATGAGAGCCCCGAAGCCAGGCTGGCAGCCCCCATTCTGCTCCAGCTGCAGAACACACCCCTTGCGGGCACCACTCCAGGTCTGAGGCCAGCTGAGTCACCCCCAAATCTGAGAGTCACCACACAGTTCCTACAGTTGCTCTGGGACCAAATCTAACATCTGCTATTGTGGAAAGGCAGAGAGAGGCAGCCACCTTCCCAGATTTTTTTTTTAAGTGGAGTGCAGTGTTATGATGATGGCTCACGGCAACCTTAACCTCCCGGGCTCCAGTGATCCTCCTGCCTCAGCCTCCTAAGTAGCTGGAACCACAGGCATGCACCACCATGCCTGGCTAATTATGATTATTATTTTTTTAGAGATGGGATCTTACTATGTTGCCCAAGCTGGTCCTGAACTCCTGAGCTCAAGTAATCCTCCTGCCTTGACCTCCCAAAGTGCTGGGATTACAGGTGTGCACCACCGCATCTGGATCCAGCCCAGACTTTCTACCTGATGATGAGGATACCAAAGCGAAGAGCTGAGCTGGGCCTGCCTCAAACCTCCAAGAGGATGTGAACGTCCAAGAGTGACTGTGGCACTGCAGTAAAGTTCTGAACTCCTACTCATCCCAGCATTGACTCAGACACCTTCACCAGCTTTCAGGGCACCTGAAGGCTGACAGCCAGGAAGCCAGATACACTGGAGACAGGCCCCTCCCTAACCAGACATCAGTCAACAGAAGTGAGGGCTGTGTGCAGCTTTGAGGAAAAGAGATGAATGGAAACACAACAAAAATGAGGGAAATGACAGAAAAGCAAAGCAAACCGTTGCCAGAGCGCATTCTGGGCGCAGCGCAGAGTCCTCTAGTTCCTGAAGCAGCCACGTCTCCGCAATGGGAATGAGCTTGTGCAGTGACCACCCAGTGCCACAAATCCTCAAAGGGCAAGACCCTCTTTACTCAGGACCACTGGCTTTTAGAAACCTCTTCAAGAGAAGGGTCATGGGGAAGAGATTTTCTGCTGTACCTGCTGCCACGCTAACAATTACTGCGTGCTTACTACACAGCGGGACACTTCTATAATCAGGAAGCGAATAAAGTAAAACAGTTCAGTGCTCTAATGGGGACTGTCTCAGCTTTGAGAAAAGCTTCACAACTCCAAGTGACATCTGAAACACACAGCTGGTCTTCCAGCCTGGCCTGCTTTAGGTCCAGTCCCTGAGGAAGAGTGGACAAGAGGGTTCGCAGCAGCTGAGGTGGGACAGGACACTGATCTTCGCCTGGGACCTGGGCCTCTCCCTGTCCTGACTCGCTCAGACTTCACATCGCCGGCAGGTGTCCGACTGCTCCCGGCTTTGCAAAGGAGAAAGTGCTCCCATGGAGGAGGCAGAGCCAGGATGGCTCCTGGCGGCCTGGCCCCTCAGCCTGTGATCATGACCATGGCCTGCTTTCGAGAACTCAAAGGAAGGGGACAGCAAGAAGTGGTCCCCTGGGTCACTGAGCTCTGGACATGACAAGAATTCCTGGGCACCCTCTGCCGGGCTTTGTGAGGAACTGACGTGTGGCCTGTCCTGGGCTCACCGTGAAGATACAGGCCAGCAATCCTGAGTCCTGACCACGGTCCAGCACTGCGCTGGGGGCTTCATACTCATGACCTGCAAAAATTCGTCCAACAAACGTTTCAGATAGGAGCGGTCTGCTTGGAGAGCAGATGGGACTTATCCAAGGCCACAGTACTAGTGCCCAGCAAAGGGACTGCTCAGGCCCCATCTGACCCACCCCAGTCATCTTCCTAGGCTTTTCCTGCTGGGGCAGGTGGGGTCTGCTGAAGACAAAAGCGAAGCATGGGGGTGCAGGCAGATGCCACAGGCCGGCGGGGGCACAGCCCCTTCTGAGCTGAGAGCCAGTGCTGCCTTCCTCCTGAAGAATCACATCTCTCAGTGTTGGACATAAATGCTCCTCCCAGGATTCCCTCCTGGCCACCTATTCTCCACCTCTTGGGGAAGGGACACAATTTCTTTCAACTGCACAGAATCCAATTCTTAGAGGTGAGTAGGTTCAGAAATGCCAAAGCCTCCATAAGGGAGAAACAGGGTCAGGATGTGGGCCCAGGCCTCTGGATACACAGCCTGGGATACACAGTGCCAAGGGCCAGCCTGACTCTGGGAGAAGCCAGCCTGGTGGGCTGGAGCTCAGTAAGGGGCTGGGTTTGTAGAGTCGCCCGCGATCGCAGCTGGGTGCCCTTCCTCAGTGAGGCACATGTGAAGCGCCTACCATGGTGGCTGTAATTAGTGTCACTTTTCATCAGCCTAAGCCATTTGAATGCTTTCTCCTTTCTGCCAGTATCTGTCACTGGGCTTCGCCTGAAGGGGCAGGAGAAGCTGAAGTTGTGGAGGCCCGGGCGAAGGGAGGGAGCATGGCAAGGCTCGGCCCTGGGCATCCTGGGAGGGCAGGAGGCGCTGGCTCAGGAGAAGGGGCAGGGGATACTGCAGGACCCACTTTGCTTTCTGCTCAGCCTTCTCCAGCCCTCTGGGCTCTCACTTCAGGGCCTTACTGCCCATGTGATTTCCGAAGGAAGATATCCTTTTGCATCTTGAAAGGCATTTCACTTGTTAATATTTTGCTTAACTGCAGGTGAGGTCTTCATTTAGCAAAGTGACAAAGGCCTAGGAAGGGGACTATTTGGGGGTGGTGACACACTGGTGTAGACCTTTTCAGCCAAAGGGGAACCAGGGATTGCCCTAAGTTACTGCTGAGGGTTGGGGGCCGCCCCTGGATGGGGAGGGACTGGCCCAGGCCTTGGCATCCCTCTCCTCCACAATGGCTGCAGGCTGGGCTGCTTCCTGTGGCCCTATCTACAGGATGGGGCAAATGGCAGGGCCACAGGAAGGCTCCACGAGGGCAGGGTGGGTAGGAGTCTGCTTTGACTTTAACGGATCTTCTGGAAAAGGACCCTGACACATCCAAACCCCAGAGAAGTTCTGACTGGGAGCGTGAGTCCAGCTAGGGGAGTGAGGCTCTGCCAGAGGGCATCTGGTGCCTCAGCAGTATGAACCAAAAATCAAACCACCAGCCCGCAGTAGACTGAATGGACCCCTCCTCTAAGCCAAGGGGATGGATCCCACAGAAACCTGAAAAACTGGTTCGGGCCTTGATGGGAGGGGGCGAACGGCAGGCCTCATTATACCCCCTCCCATTGGAATTCAGGCGCAAGAGTCCCGCATTAGCGTTAAAGCAGAGATCCTAAGACTGGCCAAGCACACTCCGCAGCAACGAGACACCGAATGCCAATCTGACTCCAGTACAGCACCACGTGGCAGACGGCAGGCCCAAAAGAAATTATTTTACCCCCAAATAGATATCTTTAGCAGATTTTGAAATGGCCCTGCAAAGCTGCCTCTTGTGGGGGAAATTTACATTCTATAGAGGATTCCCTTCCCTTTGATTTTATACATTTTAGGGAGACATAGGGCATCAAGCAATGTATGTGAGGTGTGCATCAGTTCAGTCTGGAAAGGAGGGACAACACGAAGCTGAGGTTTAGGGGTGGCAGCCTTACAGGTCACAGGTGGATTCAAAGATTTTTCTGATTGGCAACTGATTGAAAGAGTTGACCTGAAGGCCTGCAGTCAATAGGAAGGGGTGTCTCAGTTAAGATAAGGGGTTGTGTCTGAAACAAATGCCACCACTCATTCCCTTTCTCAGACTCAGGGACCAAGGTTCCCGTTACGTAGATGAAGTCTCCTAGGTGATTCTCCTAGGTGATTCGCCCTTAGAGGTAATAGATGGCAAATGTTTTCTATTGAGACCTTTAAGAGGTGCTAGACTCTTCAGGATCAGAAAAAGACCTGGAAAGGGAAGGGGAGAGATGGGCAGGCAGGCTTTCTAGGAAGAGCGGGGTTAAGCTGGAAAGAGTTGGTGGAAGACCCAGCAGAGAGGCACCAGGCTGCAAGAGCTGAAAACGACGACACTGACACCATTTCCAGTCACAGTCTAAACACAGGTGACAACTGTCAGGTCTCCATATGCAAGCCTGGAGCCCGAAAGTCTGAAGTCCTGCTTACCATGGTTGATGTCTCCCACCCCCCGGCCTGCGTTCGCCATTGTCCCTAATCGCCCAGCGGAGCTTCCCTGACAAGCCCCTCACCCAACCCTGACATCTTAACTGTTCTTGTGATAATGTAAAGACCTCTCGCCTAACCCTGCCATTGTAACTGAACTTGTGGTCATGTATACTCCTTGCCCCTAACCCCCACCACTGTAACTGATCTTACTCTGCAACACCCCCGCCCCCCAACAATTTACCCAAACCTATAAAACCAACTCCTATCCCACTGCCCTTTGCTAATGCCCTTTTTGGCCTTAGCCCACCTGTACCCAGGTGAATAAACAGCCATGTTGCTCAAGTTTGGAATGTCTCTTCATTCAAAGCTATTGATGGCCCTGTAGGGCCAGGCACAATGGTTCAATGCCTATAATCCCAACACTTTGGGAGCCTGAGGTGGGAGGACTGCTTGGGCCCAGGAGTTTGAGACCAGCCTGAGCAACACAGTGAGACCACCAGTATCTTAAAAAAAAAAATTAGCCAGCTGTTGTGTATACCTGTAGTTCCAGGTTTTTGGGACACTTAGGTGGGAGGATCACTTGAGCCTGGGGGGAAAAAGAGGGAGAGAGAAATTGTACTTGAAAGTATTTGGGTCATGTGTGAAAGTTTTTGTGACTTTACCTATGTTTCCGAATGGGTAGCTCTTGCAAACCCTTCCTCAATTGATTTAAATCATCTAGAACTTAGTTCGAGGATGGGAAAATTAATGCAAAATTGAGTCTGTTTATGAACCATTTATGAACAGCTGCCACATGCTTGGTGCTGGGGATGTTCCGATGATAGCGTATCTCCAGTGCTCACAGCCTAACAATGAGGAAAGAGAGAGTGAGTGACTGTCACCAGCATGACTGTGGGTGTCTGGACAGGGGCGGGGTGAGCATGAATTCTGGTTTAGGTTTTGCTAAGCACCCTTCATTCTGAAGTAGGCAGATGCGAGGCCAAGAGGTGCCCCCAAACTAATATCCCACATGGGAAACATTTGTGTCAGGCCCTGGGTGGATTGAGCTGTTATTGATCTTGTTCCTACTGAGTATAAAAGTGCTAGATAATATGGTTTTTGTAGACAAAATAGTTTCACAAATACATAGCTGCACTTAAAGGAAGAGGCCGGGCGGGGTGACTTATGCCTGTAATCCTAGCATTTTGGAAGGCTGAATCGGATGCATCACCTGAGGTCAGGAGTTTGAGACCAGCCTGACTAACATGGCGAAACCCTGTCTCTACTTAAAGTACAAAAATTAACCAGGTGTGGTGGCACATGTCTGTAATCCCAGCTACTCAGGAGGCTGAGATAAGAGAATTGCTTGAACCCGGGAGACATTGCAGTGAGCCAAGATCGCACCACTGCACTCCAGCCTGGGCAACAGAGCACGACTCCATATCCCAAAAAAAAAAAAAAAAAAAAAAGAAAAGAAAGGAAAGGGAGAGCCTCAGGTACCAGGAGGCGGTCTCTGTCATTGAGTGAAAACCCATGAGTGGACAGGTAGGTGCCCCGCGGCCTCTTGGGCCCGAGTTTCCTGTTCATTTGGCCCTGGGCCTGTGTGCTGTCAGCAGCTGTGACTGGGACCTTTGGGGAAGAGGACTAGGAAATTCCACCTACTGCCCAGGAGCGAACGGAGGAGGCTTGACAGATGCCCTTGGCTCTGGGGATGTGGAGGGGAAGCTCTTTAAGGAGGCAGTGCAGCTGTTGGGTACACTGTGGGTCGGAGGGAGGTTGAGATGTGTGTCACCTGTGTGGCATGGGAATGCCGGTGGAAAGTCAGTGCGACAAGTAGTCTAGGACTAGTGAAGCTCATAGAGCCTGGCAGGGCTAAAGCACAACTTGGCTGTCCAGGGACGTTTCCATGAGCCAGAGCGCGCTGGCTGCCCGCTAACGAGAAGAGCCCTTACTGGAGGACAAACTTGAAAAATCAGAAACCAATCAAGGAAAGCAGGCACTGCAGCTGATTTGGCACCAAGACATGGGTGAAAGATAACAGGGTGTTTAAAATGAACAAGGACGTAAAAAGAGAACTAGACACCTTGAAGAAGGCGGGGGATGGGGTCTTCAGCTGTGCTGCGATTTTCTTCATCTCCAGGTCTTGTCTTGGCACTGTTTTTGTTTGTTTGAGACAGAGTCTTGCTCTGTTGCCCAGGCTGGAATGCAGTGGTGTGATCTCGGCTCACTGCAACCTCCGCCTCCCAAGTTCAAGCGATTCTCCTACCTCAGCCTCCCGAGTAGCTGGGATTACAAGTGCGTGCCACCACACTTGGCTAAGTTTTTTTGTATTTTTTGTAGAAACGGGGTTTCACCATGTTGGCCAAGCTGATCTTGAACTCCTGACCTCAGGTGATCCACCTGCCTTGGCCTCCCAGAGTGCTGGAATAACAGGAGTGAGCCATTGCACCCAGCCATGGCACCTTGTTTTGTGTGTTCATCTCTTACGTTCTCCCTGCTGAATTCTGGATGTTTTTTGTTTTTTTGTTTTTTGGCTTTTTTTGAGACAGGGTCTCACTCACTCTGTCGCCCAGGCTGGAGTGCAATAGTGTGATCATGGCTTACTGCAGCCTTGACTTCTCAGGCTCAATTGATTATCCCACCTCAGCCTCCCAAGTAGCTGGGACTACAGGCACATACCACCCTGCCTGGCTCACTTGTAAGTTTTTTGTGTATGCATGTGTGGAGATAGAGTTTTGCCATGTTGCCTGGGCTGGTCTTGAACTCCTGGGCTCAAGTGATCTGCTTGTTTGGCCTCCCAAAGTGCCGGGATTACATATGTGAGCCACTGCACTCGGTCCTGGGTCTTTCTGACGTCTACTTTCTGGTTCATAAATTTGACTTTTCCTTCATTGTGTGGAGCCTGCCCTGTATGTCCGTTGGGGATCTTAAGACAGAGTGAATTGCTAAGGATAGAGAGTCATTGCCAATTATGATCATATGAACAGCTTACAGGAAGGTGTGACTGTACTGAAGCTCATTGTACCTAAGAGCAGAACATCAAAATGCATTTTAAAAAGTGCAGAGTTGCAGGGAGAGATGCACAGAGCCACACTGCTGACCTGCGTAACAGAAACTGATAAGCAGATGGTTTAGTAAGGCCGTAGAGGACTGGAACACAGAAATAGCAGGCTTCATCCAGTGAACCAGCCCTTGTGGAATGTGCTCACTTACACACAATAAAGACGAGCGTAGAAGCTTTTATAAAACATGTAGTCGATGAAGGCCATGGGGGAAACCGAAACAGATCCCAAAGAATCAGTACATTCTCCACAGTGCGTTAAAGTGACAATTCGCCTGCTAGAAGACGCAGCCTCTTTCCCTGCCTGTGAATTAATGATGATTAATTTTAGGTGTGAATTTGACCGGATTGAGAGATGCCTAGGTAACTGGTGAAGCATTGTTTCTGGGTGTGTCTGTGAGGGTGTTTCCAGGGGAGATGGGTGTGCATCAGTGGCTTGAGAAAGGAAGACCTGCCCTCAGCGTGGACGGAGGAGGGGATTCTCCCTTTCTCCTGTCTCTCCCTTCCTGAGTGGGGTACTTTCTCTCCTCCTGTCCTCGGACGTCAGACTCCAAGTTTTTTGGCTTTTAGACTTTGGGACTTGCACCATGGCCTCCTGGGGGTTTTTAGGCCTTTGGCCTTGGCCTAGGGGCTGCACCATCAGCTTTGCCGACTCTGAGGCTTCCAGTCTTTGAGCCACGCTGCCACCTTCTCTGATTCTCCAGCTTGCAGACGGTCTGTTGTGGGATTTCTCTGTCTTTGTGATCATATGAGCAAATTTCTCTGATTAAATTCCCTCTCATATGTCCTAGATGGTTCTGTCTGTCTGGAGAACCCTGACAAATGCACAGTTCCTCTAAAATCTTAAAGATTAAATGCCCAGAAGCCAGAGACGGTATTTAAATATTTCATGGATCATAGGGGAAAGAGTAGTGGGACCTGTAGTGTGAGTTCAGCAGGGGCAGGGATACCGATGTATCCCAGTTACCTGAAATAGTGTCTGGGACCAGTTGGTGTTTAGTAGGTAATTGTTATTAGAAAAAGAACATAGAAGTAAACCCAAAGAAAGCTGAAGGAAGGAGAAATGAAGGGCAGTTTCCTGTCCATTTCTGTTAGTCAGAAGACACTCCCAAACAAGGAGAATAAGGAACTGAATTGCAGATGCCACTTTGGATGAAACTAGGATATATCTGGACTCTGAACAAGTCCACTAATGGAGAAGTCATTAAAAAAAGCAACGTGGAGAGGGGGTGGGTATCAAGCTGGGGAAGCAAAGAGGCTCATCCTGTGGGACGCCGGACGGCAGAATGGAGCACCAAGGATGCTGCTGGACATGGGTGCCTGGGGGCAAGGGTGGATTCCTTGAAAGTTGGTCTCCAGTGGTGAGAGCTCAGGTTTGCTTTGCTTCTGATGCCTTTCACCTCATGCCCTCAGTAGATGGGCGACACTCTGAGGGAAACTGAGCCAGATAGGCTCTAGCCTTAGACTACAGGTGCAGGCAGGGATGAGGCGACCCTGAAGTCAGGGCTTTCGTGTAAAATTCTTCATGCCCTAAGGTGAGGCCGGTTTTCCTCCCTGTGCATCCTGCCCCAGGAGTCTCCATCTCTCTTGCTTCACTCCGTGATGGCAATCTGTCCCACATGCAACACAGGGAATGATTCTTCTCTGCAGAAATTGGCCCCAGGAAAAAGACCCACAGTGGCTCACTCTTCACTAGGAGTGGCAGCCAAAGATTCCTGACGTATGAGGAAAGCCACTAACCTGAATGAGAACCTAAATCAACAGACGGTGCAGGTGAGCAGGAGAAAGTATTAGAGGTGAACCAACAACAGGGCTCTGGGAAACACTGCCTGCAAGATAGTGGCACATAAGTATGTACAGAATCATCAGGCTCAGATCAGCTCTTGGAGTGCTACAGCTTGTTTAGAATTTGTCTAGCAAATTCTAAAGAGCTGACAAAAACCAGTTCTTGGGAAGGAAAGGTTTGGTTGCTAAGATGGGAGATCCACTGAAGTGCTGGAGGACAGAGTTGAAGAAATCTGCCAGAAAGTAGAACCAGAAAGGCAAAGAGATGGGAAATAAGGGGAAAAAGATAGAAAAATCAGGATCAGTCTAAGAAGAAAGAGAAAGAAAATAGGAGAAAAGAACTTAGTCAACACAAAATGTAGGAAAATGTTCCAAGGACATGAGTGGCAAGTAGGAAGGACCCACTGGGTGGCCAGCAGGGTTCCTGAAGAAGGCCCATGGCAACATACTGTGATGAGCTCCAGAACTCCTGGGAAAGAGAAGATCCCAGAAGTGTGGAGAGACCAAGCAGGTCACACACCAGACAGGCAGCCCCGATGACGCCAGATTCCTCAGCCACAGTCCTGGAAGGAATATGACTGGGAGAGGGGCCTTCCCAGTGCAGGGGAGCGTGTGCACGCACAGCATCCTGAAGAGGAGGTGGAGGGAGGCTCAGGCCGAAATGCACAGTGCCAGCCTTCCCACGAATGGGCTGGGAGCCTGGGACAAAGGCATAGACCAGGAGGGGGCAGTTGGCCTGCCCGGCTCAGAGGCATGCGTGAAATACTGAGCCAAGTATTAAATCCAGGAAATAACATGCGTGAAAAACTGAGCCAAGTATTAAATCCAGGAAAAACGAAGAGTTATGCAAGGAGTGTAAGTACAGATACTGTGTAGCCCAGCTGTGGACGATGGTTACATAGTTATAGTGTACAAAGACTCAGTCTGGGTTTAATCACACATCCTGCTGTGTGGCCTCTGGGAAGAGAGGCTGGGGTGGCACGCAGAGGACCACTTGCACTGTGGTTGTCTGCTGTGACAGTTGGCTGTAGCCTCTCAGTGATAGGGTAGGGGATGGGGCTGTGTGTTCTCTTACCAAGGCCACAGGCGGAAGGAGTAGAATGGGCAGTGATATGGTTTGGCTCTGTGTCCCCACCCAAATCTCTTCTTGAACTGTACTCCCATAATTCCCATGTGTTGTGGGAGGGACCCAGTGGGAGATCATTGAATCATGGGGGCAGTTTCCCCCATACTGTTGCCATGTTGGTGAGTATGTCTCTTGAGGTCAATGGCTTGATAAAGGGAAGCCTGTTTCACTTGGTGCTCATTCTCTCTCTTGCTGCTGCCATGTGAGATGTGCCTTTCGTCTTCCGTCATGATGGTGAGGCCTCCCCAGCCGTGTGGAACTTAAGTCCAATCAGCAACCTCTTTTCTTTTGCAAATTTCCCAGTCTCGGTTATGTCTTTATACAGCGTGAAAACAGACAAATATGGTACATATGGTACCTTGGTAGTAGTGGAGTGGAGAGTTGCTGAAAAGATACCCGGAAATACAGAAGAGACTTTGGAACTGGTTAACAGGCAGAGGTTGGAACAGTTGTGAGGGACTCAGAAGATGACAGAAAAATGTGGGAAAGTTTGGAACTTCATAGAGACTTTTGAATGGCTTTGCCCAAAATGCTGATAGCGATATGGACAATAAAGTCCAGCCTGAGGTGGTCTCAGATGGAGGCGAGAAACTTGTTGGGAATTGAAGCAAAGGTGACTCTTGTTGTGTTTTAGCAAAGAGACTGGTGGCATTTTGCCCCTGCCGTAGAGATATGTAGATCTCTAAATTTGAGAGAGATGATTTAGGGTTTCTGGCAGAAGAAATTTCTAAGCAGCAAAGCATTCAAGAGGTGACTTGGGTGCTGTTTTAAAGGCATTCAGTTTTATAAGGGAAACAGAGCATAAAAGTTTGGAAAATTTACAGCCTGATAATGTGACAGAAAATAAAAACCTGGCCGTGCATGGTAGCTCATGCCCGTATCCCAGCATTTTGGGAGGCCGAGGTGGGCGGATCACATGAGGTCAGGAGTTCAAGACCAGCTTGGCCAGCATGTTGAAACCCCGTCTCTACTAAAAATAGAAAAATTAGCTGTACGTCATGATAGGCGCCTATAATCTCAGCTACTGAGGAGGCTGAGGCAGAAGAATCACTTGAAACAGGGAGGCAGAGGTTGCAGTGAGCCAAGATTGCGCCATTGCACTCCTTCAGCCTGGGCGACAGGAGCGAAACTCTGCCTCAAAAAAAAAAGAAAAAGAAAAAGAAAAACTTATTTTCTGAGGAGAAGTTCAAGCTGGCTGCATAAATTTGCATAAGTAAGGAGGAGATGAATGTCACTTTTCCTCAAGAGAATGGGGGAAAATGTCTCCAGGGCATGTCAGAAGATGTTTCCAGGGCAGCCCCTCCCGTCACACACCTGAAGGCCTAGGAGAAAATGGTTTCCTGGGCTGGGGCCCTGTGTCCCTGTGCTGTGTGCAGCCTAGGGACTTGGTGCCCTGTGTCCCAGCTCCTCTAGCTATGACTAAAAGGGGCCAATGTAGAACTCAGGCCGTGGCTTCACAGGGTGCAAGGCCCAAGCCTTGACAGCTTCTGTGTCGTGTTGATTCAGTGAGTGCACAAAAGTCAAGAATTGGGGTTTGGGTAGGCTGGGCGCAGTGGCTCACTGTAATCCCAGCACTTTGGAAGTCCGAGGTAGGTGGATCTGAGGTCAGGAGATTGCGACCATCCTGGCCAACATGGTGAAACCCTGTCTCTACTAAAAGTACGAAAAATTAGCTGGGTGTGGTGGCATGTGCCTGTAGTCCCAGTTACTTGGGAGGCTGAGTTGGGAATCTTTTGAACCTGGGAGGTTGCGGTTGCGGTAAGCCGAGGTTGTGCCATTGCACTCCAGCCTGGGCACAAGAGTGAAACTGTCTCAAAAAAAAAAAAACAAAAAAAACCAACAACAAAAAAAAACGGGTTTGGGAACCTCCACCTAGATTTCAGAAATGTATGGAAATGCCTGGATGCCCAGGCAGAAGTTTACTCCAGGGGTGGGGCACTCATGGAGAACCTCTGCTAGGGCAGTGTGGAAGGGAAATGTAGAGTGGGAGCCTCCACACAGAGTCCCTACTGGGGCACCATCTAGTGGAGCTGTGAGAAGAGGGTCACTATCCTCCAGACCCCAGAATGGCAGATCCACTGACAGCTTGCGCCGTGTGTGTGGAAAAGCCACAGACACTCATTGTCAGCCTGTGAAAACAGCTAGGAGAGAGGCTTTACCGTGCAAAGCTACAGGGGCAGAGCTGCCCAAGACCTTGGGAGCTCACTTCTTGCACCAGCGTGACCTGGATGTGAGACAAGGAGTCAAAGGAGATTTGGAACTTTAAAATTTGACTGCCCTGTTGAATTTCAGACTTGCATGGGGCCTGTAGCCCCTTTGTTTTGGCCAATTTCTCCCATTTGGAATGGCTGTATTTACCAATTACCTGTACCCCCATTGTATCTAGGAAGTAACTAACTTGCTTTTGATTTTACAGGCTCATAGGCAGGAGGGACTTGCCTTGTCTCAGATGAGACTTTGGACTGTGGACTTTTGAGTTAATGCTGAAATGAGTTAAGAGTTTGGGGGACTGTTGGGAAGGCATAAATTTGAAATGTGAGGCCATGAGATTTGGGAGGGGTCAGAGGCGGAATGATACGGTTTGACTGTGTGTTCCCACCCAAATCTCCTTTTGAATTGTACTTTCATAATTCCCAGGTGTTGTGGGAGAGACCCAGTTGGAGATACTTGAATCATGAGGGCAGTTTCCCCCATACTGTTCCCATGGTAGTGAGTCTCACGAGATCTGATGGTTTGATAAGGGGAAACCCATTTCGCTTGGTTTGTGCTCTCTCCTTTTGCCACCACCATGTGAGACCTGCCTTTCATCTTCCTCCATGATTCTGAGGTCTCCCGGCCATGTGGGCTGTGTGTCCATTGAGCCTCTTTCTTTTGTAAATTGCCCAGTCTCAGGTATGTCTTTATCAGCAGTGTGAAAATTGACTAATATAGGCTGAGACCTGTTTCTCTTAAGCTTTTTAAAACAAATACACTTTGGCTTCTTAAAAAAAATTTTTTTTTTATTATCGAGAGGAAGTCTTGCTCTGTTGCCCAGGCTGGAGTGCAGTGGTGTGATCTTGGCTGACTGCAACCTCCGCCACCCAGGTTCAAGCAATTCTTGTGCCTCAGCCTCCCAAGCAGCTGGGACTACGGGTGTGCACCACCACACCCGGCCAATTTTTTAATATTTTTAGTAGAGACAGGATTTCACCATGTTGGTCAGGCTGTTCTCGAACTCCTGATCTCAGGTGATCCACCTGCCTCAGCCTCCCAAAGTGCTGGGATTAGAGGTGTGAGCCCAGCCGGCTTCTTAAAGTCTTTATATTCTTTGTTAAAATAAAAATTTAAAAATTTTGGCATGTAGCCATCAAAAAGAACGTGATCACATGTTTTGCAGGAATGTGAATGGAGCTGGAAGCTTTTATCCTTAGCGAATTAACACAGGAACAGAAAACCAAATACTGAGTGTTCTCACTTAATAAGTGGGAGCTAAGGCCAGGCGCAGTGGCTCACACCTGTAGTCCTAGTACTTTGGGAGGCCGAGGCGGGAGGATCATCAGAGGTCAGGAGTTCGAGACCAGCCTGGCCAACATAGTGAAGCCCCATCTCTACTAAAAATACAAAAATTAGCCAGGCGTGGTGGTGGGGGCCTATATTCCTAGCTACTCAGGAGGCTGAGGCAGGAGAAATGCTTGAATCCGAGAGGCAGAGGTTACAATGAGCTGAGATCACCTCACTGTACTCCAGCTTGGGTGACAGAGTGAGCCTCCGTCTCAAAAGAAAAAAAAAGTGGGAGCTAAATGATAAGAATTTAAGAACACAAAGAAGGAAACGCAAACACCCTTGAGGGTGAGGGTGTGGGAGGAGCAGAGGAGCAGAAAAGGTAACTCTTGGGTCCTAGACTTAATTCCTGGGTGATGAAATAATCTGTACAACAAACCTTTATAACATGAGGTTACCTGTGTAACAAGCCTTCACTTGTACCTCCCAAACCTAAAAGAAAAGTTAAAAAAATTTGGCAAATTTGCTGGGTACAGTAGCTCACGCTTGTACTTTTAGCACTTTGGGAGGCTGAGGTGGGAGGATCATTTGAGCCCAGAGTTGGAGCCCGCTTCCAGCTTGACCAGCCTGAACAACATAATGAGACTCCAAAATTTAAAAAGTTATCTGGGAATTGTGATGTGCACCTTTAGTCCCACCTACTCAGGAGGCTGAGGCAGGAGGATTGCTTGAGCTCAGGAGGCTGAGGCCACAGTCAGCTGTGATTGTGCCATTGTGCTGCAGATGACAGAGTGAGACCTCTCAAAAAGGAGAATTTTGGCAAATTTAACAGTAAAAAATGAATAAAATAGAAAAAAGGAGAGATCCAAGATGGCCAATTAACAACAGCTCAGGATTGTAGCTCCCAGTGAAAGCGCAGAGAGTGAGTGGACGCCGCGCTTTCAGACGAATTCTTGTTGCCCACAGACTAGGAGATTCCCGGCGGAGGAGCCACACGGGTCGCCAGCGCGACTTTTTTGGCCGGCGCGGCTATTTTGCCGGCGCCCCAGCACGGCGCTTCTCGGCGCGGAGTATACGGGACGAC